>JASDDO010000010.1:86383600-86582619 GCA_030015575.1 Agapanthus africanus | reverse complement strand
AACGATCAGAAGATCGAAGGGCTAGCCCGCTCATACTCCTGTGAATCCAACCAGTAACACTTACCGTACAGTCTGGTCTGTTCGTCTGATACGTCACATATCAAGTCTAGGGGTGGTAAACGTCAGACCCCAATACCGATAAGTCGTGCCGATGTGAGGCTCATAACGGGTCGAGAAAACTACTGGTACACTTACCAGCAAATCTCTGATCAGCCCTGGCCAGGGGACTTCCCTGTTACGGCCAATCGAGCACTGCGCAACCATCAACCCCTAATACCGGGGAGAGACGAAACCCCTCCTATCGCTCAATTGCCTCCATGTGACTCGGGACTGTACCCAAAGACCACCGTTTTGCACGCCCTCATGGGCGTGGTAAGGTGGAGATCAAAGCACAGTGGGAATCACACAAGACTCTATGACGATCTCGAGTCTACAGACTAACCTGCACAAGGTGTCACCTGAGAACTGCCATCTGACGTGAGGTATAATACCATCTAGGAGTTCTCGGCGAGTCCGTCCAGTGTACCCAGTCCTTACTGAGCACCCGTACACCATTCTCTGATGTTCAACACCAATGGATATGGGATCATCCATCGCCCATGCTCATGGGTCGAGAAGCGTATACGCTAGTCTACACTGGTATATCGATGCCCCGTCTCGATACACCCATGACTAGGGACCTTGAAGGATGTACCTATGGACTACCATGTCCCCACTAGTATGATCTGCATCATAGTCCAGGTAGTCAAGTACACATCCTAAGGGGCTTTACCAAACATGTAACAATAAGACAGTTTAAAGAGGACAAGTGTACATGTTAAGATAAAGAGTAACCAGAAAGCATACTATCATATCGAGCAAGAAAGTCATCTCTATATATGTCCAAGCATCCAATATAATATACATCATCTGTACAATACTGGCCTCTAGGGCATACATACAACTAACAATCTCCCACTTACACTAGGGCCAGCTGCTGTAGTATCGCATACCGAGCATCCCGAAGAGTCTCTCAAACTGTATCTGGGGAAATGGCCTTCATGAGTGGATCCGCCGTGTTGTTCTTCGTGTCAACCCTCCTGACCTCGATCTCCCGGCGATCAACTATCTCCCGGATCAGGTGATACCGCCTCAGAATATGCCTGGATCGCTGATGGGACCTGGGTTTCCTTGGCCAAAGCCACCGCTTCCATTGTTATCGCAATACAAAGGTATTTGGATGCTCAATGGATGGAACCACTCCAAGTTCAGTAATGAACTTCTTGATCCAGACAGCCTCTTTGGCAGCATCGTTGGCAGCGATGTATTCAGCCTCCATCGTCGAGTCTGCCACGGTTTCCTGCTTGGAACTCTTCCAGCTAACCGCCCCTCCGTAAAGGGTAAAGTCAAATCCTGACTGCGACTTAGAGTCGTCCTTATCCACTCTGGAAGCTCGAATCGGTAAAGGACTCCACTTGGAGTTCTCCGTTACCATACACCAAGATCATCTCTTTAGTCCTTCGTAAGTACTTGAGAATTCTCTTCACAGCTGTCCAGTGACTCTCTCCAGGATCAGCTTGATACCTGCTCACTACACTTAGTGAGTATGCTACATCGGGTCTGGTACATAGCATCGGCATACATGATAGAGCCTACTGCCGAAGCATAGGTATCCCTTGCATGCGAGCTCTCTCCAAATCAGTCTTGGGAGACATCTCTTTGGAGAGAGTGACTCCAGAGATCGTGGGCGAGTTCCCACGCTTGGGACTCTTCCATACTAAACCTCTTTAGTATGGTGTCAATGTACCTGGATTGGGACAATCCCAATATCCGTTTGGATCTATCTCTATAGATCCTAATCCCTAATATGCAGGAGGCATCACCAAGATCTTTCATTGAGAATCTTTGTGATAAGAAAGAGCTTGACTGATTGCAGCATAGGAATATCATTTTCTATCAAGAGTATGTCGTCCACGTACAATACGAGGAAGACAACCTTACTCTCTGCCTACCTTCTTGTAGATACAAGGTTCATCTGGATTTTTGACGAAATCAAACTCTTTGATAACGACGTCAAAGCAGATGTTCCAACTCCGCGATGCTTGCTTTAATCCATAAAATGGATTTAAGCAGCTTGCCACACCTTCCCGCTGCTCCCACTATCTACGAAGCCCTCTGGCTGAGTCATGTACACGCACTCTTCTAAATCACCTATTTAGAAAGGCGGTCTTAACATCCATTTGCCAGATTTTCGTAATCATGATATGCAGCGATGGCAAGCATGATCCGGAATGGATTTAAGCATAGCCACTGGAGAAAAGGTTTCGTCATAGTCCACACCTGGTCTTTGACGAAAACCCTTTGCAACAAGTCTAGCTTTGAAAGTCTCCACTTTCCCATCTACACTAAGTTTCTTCTTGAAGATCCACTTGCTCCCCAATGGGTTTTACCCCTTCAGGAGCAACTTCCAAAGTCCATACTTTGTTGGTGTACATGGATTCCATCTCGGACCGCATAGCATCCAGCCATTTCACTGAGTCCCCCACTCGTGATGGCCTGCTCGAAGCTAGTTGGGTCATCATCCTCCATGATGCAATCCTCGCTCCCACCATCCATGAGAAAACCGTAGTATCTCTCATGTGGGCGAGGTACCCTACCAGATCGGCGGGAGAGGCTGAGGTTCGTCGGGAGCTACTGAATCCTCTGGTTGTCTACCAAGTCTTCTGTTATAGTTTGTGTTGCTGGAACCTCTTCCAGTTTCTACCTCAATGCCACTAATCTGTTTCATAAGTAAACCTTTTTCTAAGAAAGTGGCATGACGAGAAACAAAACACCTTTTGTTCCTCGGGGTGGGTAGAAGATATACCCTTGTGAATTTTTTGGGATATCCTATAAACTTACATAAGACTGATCTTGCCTCGAGTTTGTCCGGATTTTGTCTTTTGACATAGGCTGGACAACCCCATATCTTAATGTAATTAAGATGTGGTCTCTTCCCTTTCCATATCTCATATGGAGTGGTAGGCACTGAATTTGGTAGGAACTCTATTCAATAAGTCTATGGCTGTCTCAAGCGCATATCCCCAGAAGGAAAATAGGTAACTCAGCTGTACTCATCATTGAGCGCACCCATATCTAATAGGGTGCGGTTTCTCCGTTCTGACACACCGTCTGTGCTGTGGTGTATATGGAGGAGTCAGCTGAGAGAGAATCCCATTCTCTTTTAGGAAGTCCAGGAATTCATTGCTCAAGTATTCACCTCCTCGATTCAGATCGTAGGATTTTAATACTTTTTCTGGTTTGGTTCTCAACTTCTTGTTTATATTCCCTAAATTTCTCAAAAGCTTCTGATTTGTGGTTTCATCAGGAACACTATACCCGAACCTAGAGAGATCGTCAGTGAATGTAATGAAGTATGAAGAACCATCCCTGCATGTGTAGACATTGGACCGCATACATCACTATGTATCAGCCCAAGAGTTCGGTAACTCTTTCTCTGTGTCCCGTAAACGGAGTTCTTGGTCATCTTGCCTTTGAGAACATGACTGGCAAGTGTCATAAGATGAAAATTCAAACAGATTTAATTATCCATCTTTATGCAACTTAGCCAGTCCGTGTTGCATTGATGTGACCCAGTCTACAATGCCATAAGAAGGATTCGTTCAGTTCTGAACTCTTCCTCTTGTGTGTGTTTGTTATGCTCAGAACCGTTGATTGATTTAGAACATAATGCCATTGCACAACGTGCCTGATCCAACCAACTTTTGGTTACGGAAAATGTTCATAACATTGTCCCTGTAATACAAAATTATATCCCTCTTTACTCAATAAAGAAACCGATATAATGTTGCATATCAGGTTCGGCATGTAATAGCATTCGTTCAGAACCAATGTATGCATTCGTTCAGAACCAATGTATTGCCAGTCGGTAATACAAGGTGATATTCCCCGACAGTCTTAGCTGCAACAATTGCACCATTTCCAACTCTAATGTCTTTATCACCTTCTCCAAGTTCTTTACCTTTCCTTAGCCCATGTAACCGATTACATATATGGGATCCTGACCCGGTATCTAATACCCAGGACGCAGAGCAAATGGAGAAACAGTTCTCTGTAACGAACACACCCGAAGAAAATGCATCAACATGTACTTTCTTCATACGGGTGGCATGGGAATCCTGGTATTCCCCTATATCCTGTTTATTCCTATAACTCTTATAAGAAAGAACGGAACCAACGTTCCCCAGCACAGTATAACATGCGGGTTCGGTCAATACATCCATATTATTATCTTCATTAGGGCATGAAATGGTCACTACCTGGAAAGAGAGAGAAGAAAACACTTTAGCGTATGCTCGTGCAAGATCAGATTGGTTATTATCTTATCTAATCAGGATGGCTCCCACTGGTTTTTTTCAAATCTTCCTTCAAACCCTAAAAGAAAAGACTAGCCGGGATTAATTACACACTACAAGTTCGCCAATCTTTCAGCCAGGCCAGTGTCGGTACTTTGAGGGAGGTCCCCCGTGCTTTCGCACGAACCTAATTAATGTAAACCTCGTTTTCCCAGAGGCGTAACCTCGTTAACACCTTTCTAGACACCTACTTGATCGGCTAATTGTAATGTGTAAAACTCTCCCAGGAGTAACTCTTACTCGCAGCGGGTATCGGGATCTAACTATCTCATAGAAGGTATGCAATCTCATTGCAAATTTCAACAATTGAAATTCCCGATAATATTTTGCCCCTAGCGTGCTATGACCTTGACGCATGCCAAACAACCCATAGTCCGCTAGTCAAGTTCAACCCGTACAATTCGTGATTGAATTAAACCCACCCGTACGACCCTTGACGCATGCCAAACAACGCCGTACGAATACCTTAATCCAATCGCATCTCATGCTACAGACAAGTAATAATCAGCTACCGTACACTACGCCTTGACGCATGCCAAACAACCGCAGCACGAATACTGAATATTACATATCTAAATTGACGGAGGGCTACGCAGGTTTTTCTGAAAACCATGAGCGTAATGAACTTGATATCGTTGTAGAATCAAATGAAGTTTTAAAATGGAGTGATTTTGAGGCTTTTCTAGTTTTGCTAAAGGGGTCACTCCCAGTGAAGGGATCGTCGGCCCTTTTCTCGTCGAATGAGGTGCGGGATATATCATATATATCACTGTGCAAAGCAAAAACTCTTAAAAGCAATCAATAACCAAACCGAGTGTGTAGCATCTGCTAGTTATTGCTAAAGGAGTCACTCCCTGTGAAGGGATCTCGGTCCTTTCCTCATCGAATAAGGTGCGGGATATATCATATATATCGCTGTGCAAAGCAAGAACTGTAGCTACCTTTTTTATTTAAAATTTGATTCCACAACATCGTAGGTTTCTTATCTTTCATTAATCACATCAATGAAGTCCCATCATTTAAGTACCTAAACAACACAGATAAATACGACGTACACTTATGCCATCCGCATTCGCCTCGATGTCCCCTCGTGCACCATTAGGTTAGGTAACTAACGACAGAGCAGGGCAGGGCTAGTGCGGGTGCAAAACATAAGTAACGTCTATATAATATATCATATATACTATATACTGTATCTATCACAGAACATCACATGATCACATCACAGATATCACAGCAGAAGAAACATATGAAACATTGGATATACTAGGACGTCCGTGTTTTCAATACGAGCCAGTATAAAACACGGATTCCACGGTCGTGATGAATAGCCAATCCCACACCCCTAGACCCCTACGAGAGCGGCAAGCAACCCTACCAATTCTAGGGTTAGGAGACCCGGACTCGACTCCTCGAGTTGGTCTCCCACTGGACCCCAGAACCCGGTTACTTGTGCTCCCCTCCTTGGGTCTATCCTAATGCGGAAAAGTAAATAATATACAAAAGGTGACAACTTCCGCTACCTGGAAGTGCCCCCAAATAAAAGAATATTACATACAAGTTATTACATGAATGAAAATGAAAAACACTCATCTCACATAAAAACCCCCGGCTATTCAAACACGACGATCCAATATAACATATCCAGCAACACATAACATCACATGTTATCAACGTAAGTAAGTATGCATACCCCAATTGTCGTTGACGTATAGCAACGAAACTGGCGATATGAACATACTACACTTACGGTCACAGAAAAGAAAGTGTAAAACTACAACAGTTGGAATCCGCAACCTCTTTAGACATCACATGCCTAATCAAATGAAATACTTAGACATCACATGCCTAACAGTTATAAACCCCGCATTTTAGTCTCATTATCGAAAACTCTTTTCAATATCAAGTGAAACTAAACCGCTAGATTTATAACATTCATTCAGTTATCTCATAACTGTTTGTGAATTCCAATTATTGTATCACATTCCAGATAAACAGAAAATGTTAAACTTTCCGATCGAACAGTCGAATACCCAAGTTTTCCCGATACAGCTCAACACATGAAATAAGTCTAACAACATTCAGTTCGTGCCTCAGTACCAACGGTCCAGTCGTAGAAGGGTCAAGCCAACGCCTCACATATGGCACGCCGTACTGCCCCAAACCCGAAGGTTCAAAGGGCAGTTCAAGACGGTCACATAATCGAGTTAAGGTTTGTTGTCTTCTAGAGGGTCCATCGCGTTACTTGCACTACTTAGAACGTCGTTAAACTACGGAAAAATCCAACACTTGGAAATTTCCCGACAGGGGAAAAGTTGGGTATTTATATCCGGTCGAACTTTTTAACAAATTCAAAAATTATCCGGAAATACACAAAGACGAAATTTGATAATCCGGTCGAAACATCGAAGCTCTAAAACACCCCAGAAAATTCAACTCTTGAATAATTATTAAAAATACCCATAAAACTCAGCTGCAAAAATTATGAATTACTGTGCAAGGTAGGAGGGCTGACGTCATCAATAGGCCGCGGAACCGCCGCAGAAGCCATGCTTCTGCCGTGGTTCCGTCGCACACTTCACTGTTCATTGAAAACAAATTGCACCGTAATTCTTAGAATTCTCTGCTGAATTTTTAAAGCATTTTTAATATAGAAAAATCCCAGATTTTAGAAAAAGTCCAGAGAGCACTTGGGTTTTAGGGTTTCGGGTTCGATCGGACTTCAAACGTCGTCTGGACTTCGCCAAGGCTCTAGCTAGGCTCTGATACCAGTGAAAGGTTCCTAGACACACTATAGAGGTCTCACAAGGCATCAACCATGCCAATTAAAAATTTTATGGGTGCCGAGAAACCCTAATACGGATCGTCGGCTAGAATTCTAGGCGAAACATTAAACTAGTTAACGACTTAACTATAAGTGAGAGGCTACAACCTTTGTAGATCCGGTTATCCACTTCCTTAGCTCCATGTAGTCGTCCTCTCGCTGTCCATTTCGAATCCCAAACTCAAACGTCGGCTTCATCGGAGAATTGGGCGGACTAGGTCGTCGGCTTCGTGCCGAAGATGATCTACGTCGAGGTTGCACAAGTTCAAGCTCCAACTTCACCAAGTTGTGAAACTTGTGAAGAAAACACCCAAAACAACTTGGAAAGAGGTAGAGGGTGAAGAAATAGGAGGTGGGTTCACTTTAGAATTGGATTTCTCACTTTAGAACTCAAGTTGCCATTGATGGCATCAAGCTTTTCTTGAAGAAGAAGATGATGAAGAAGAAAGAATATGATAAGTTTCTTATTTAAAAATGAAACTAAAATGAATACTTATCATATACTAACCATGGTCAAGTGTAGAGATTAAACTAAGGTTAGTTGGAATGGTTAGGGTTAAGGATGAGATAAGAATGGTGGACTTTTTCAAAACTTTAAGAAGCTTCAACATAGAAACAAAATAAGCCACCATTCTTAATAATATCCAAAATGAATAAATAAATAAATAAATAAATAACTAAGTAAATAATCAAAATCCTAACCATTCATATAACCATGGTTTAATCTTTACACAAACCCAAGTGAGTAAGTATCATCAAACATGATACAAACAAGTGCACAAAAAATATATCACATATACAAGGTGCATCAAGTGAGAAAATCCTTTTAAAGTGAACCAATACTAGTTAATGCAAAGTAATATATCAAATATATAATTATACATTAAATCATTAAATCAACACTTGATTTAACGATCCGGTCATATCGCATATAACCGACTAGTATCCTATGTATCGGCTTATCGAATCAATCCTCTATTCGATATCTAGGTTATATCGAATATAACCAATCGATACATCCATCGCGAGAATGAAATATGGTATCACATACCCGCATTATTCTCGGTCCTGCACATATCTCATATGCGCTCCTATTTCGTTTCGCTTGAGCCAGGAAACCTCTGTGTAGGACTCTAAAGACTCGTCAATACGCCGATAGCAGATGATGATCATATCAATCACCCACAAGCCGCAAGCGGTCTGCCAAACGTAACGGCCATCCGGGTATTGAACGATCAGAAGATCGACGAGCTAGCCCGCTCATACTCCTGTGAATCCAACTAGTAACATTTACTGTACAGTCTGGTCTGTTCGTCTGATACGTCACATATCAAGTCTAGGGGTGGTAAACGTCAGACCCCAATAACTGATAAGTCGTGCCGATGTGAGGCTCATAACGGGTTGAGAAACTACTGGTAACACTTACCAGCAAATCTCTGATCAGCCCTGGCCAGGGACTTCCCTGTTACGGCCAATCGAGCACTGCGCAACATCAACCCCCAATACCGGGAGAGACGAAACCCCTCCTATCGCTCATTGCCTCCATGTGACTCGGGACTGTACCCAAAGACCACCGTTTTGCATGCCCTCATGGGCGTGGTAAGGTGGAGATCAAAGCACAGTGGGAATCACACAAGACTCTATGACGATCTCGGGTCTATAGACTAACCTGCACAAGTGTCACCTGAGAACTGCCATCTGACGTGAGGTATAATACCATCTGGGAGTTCTCGGCGAGTCCGTCCAGTGTACCTAGTCCCTACTGAGCACCTGTACACCATCTCTGATGTCAAACACCAATGGATATGGGATCATCCATCGCCCATCTCATGGGTCGAGAAGCGTATACGCTAGTCTACACTGGTATATCGATGCCCCGTCTCGATACACCCATGACTAGGGACCTTGAAGGATGTACCTATGGACTACCATGTCCCCACTAGTATGATCTGCATCATAGTCCAGGTAGTCAAGTACACATCCTAAGGGCTTTACCAATATGTAACAATAAGACAGTTTAAAGAGACAAGTGTACATGTTAAGATAAAGAGTAACCAGATAGCATACTATCATATCGAGCAAGAAAGTCATCTCTATATATGTCCAAGCATCCAATATAATATACATCATCTGTACAATACTGGCCTCTAGGGCATACATATAACTAACAATCTGGCGATAGGTATAATACCATCCAGGAGTTCTCGGCGAGTCCGTTCAGTGTACCTAGTATCCACTGAGCACCCGTACACCATCTTTGATGTCCAACACCAATAGATATGGGATCATCCATCGCCCATCATATGGGTCAAGATGCGTGTACGCTAGTCTACTCTGGAGTATCAATGCCCTGTCTCGATACATCCTCGAATAGGAACAGTTATAGGATGTACTCGTGGACTACCCTGGCCCCACTAGTATGATATCATCATAGTCCTAGTAGTCGAGTACATATCCTATGGGCTTTATCAACATGTGATCACAAAACAGTATTTGTTAACACGTTAAGATAAAGTGAAACCAGATAGCATACTATCATATCGAGCAAGAAAGTCCTCTCTATATATATCCAAGCATCCATTATAATATACATCACATGTACAACAATGGCCTCTAGGGCATATACATAACTAACAATCTCCCACTTGTACTAAGGCCAGCTGTTGTAGTATCTCATACCCAACATCCCGAAGAGTCTCTCAAATTGTAATTGAGGAATGACCTTTGTAAGTGGATCTGCAGTGTTGTCCTTCGTATCAACTCTTCTGACCACGATCTCCCGGGGATCAACTATCTCCCGGATCAGGTGACACCGCCTCAAAATATGTCTGGATTTCTGATGGGACCTAGGTTCCTTGGCTAAAGCCACAGCTCCATTGTTATCACAATACAGAGGTATTGGATGCTCAATGGACGGAACCACACCAAGTTCAGTGATGAACTTCTTTATCTAGACAGCCTCTTTGGCAGCATCATTGGCAACGATGTATTCAGCCTCCATCGTTGAGTCTGCCATGGTTTCCTATTTGGAACTCTTCCAACAAACCGCCCCTCCATTTAGGGTAAAGAAAAATCCCGAGTGCGACTTAGAGTCGTCCTTATCACTTTGGAAGCTCGAATCGGTAAAGGACTCTACCTGGAGTTCTCCGTTACCATACACCAAGAACATCTCCTTAGTCCTTCTCAAGTACTTGAGAAGGTTCTTTACAGCTGTCCAGTGATTCTCTCCAGGATCTTCTTGATACCTACTCACTACACTTAGTGAGTATGCTACATCGGGTCTGGTACATAGCATCGCGTACATGATAGAGCCTACTGCCGAAGCATAGGGTATCCCTTGCATGCGAGCTCTTTCCAAATCAGTCTTAGGAGACATCTCTTTGGAGAGAGTGAGTCTAGAGATCGTGGGTAAGTTCCCACGCTTGAATTCTTCCATACTAAACCTCTTTAGTATGGTGTCAATGTACCTGGATTGGGACAATCCCAGTATCCGTCTAGATCTATCTCTATAGATCTTAATCCCCAAAATACAGGAGGCATCACCTTGATCTTTCATTGTGAATCTTTGTGATAAGAAGAGCTTGACCGAGTGCAGCATAGAAACATCATTTCCTATCAAGAGTATGTCATCCACATACAATATGAGGAAGACAACCTTACTCTCTGCAACCTTCTTGTATATACAAGGTTCATCTATGTTTTTGATGAAGTCAAACTCTTTGACTACCACATCAAAACATATGTTCCAACTCCGCGATACCTGCTTCAACCCATAGATGGATTTAAGCAGCTTGCACACCTTTCCGCTGCTCCCACTGTCTACGAAGCCCTCTGGCTGAGTCATGTACACGCACTCTTCCGAATCACCATTTAAAAAGGCGGTCTTAACATCCATTTGCCAGATTTCGTAGTCATGGTATGCAGCAATGGAAAGTAAGATCCGGATGGACTTAAGCATAGCTACGGAGAAAAGGTTTCGTTATAATCCACACCTGGTCGTTGACGAAAACCCTTTGCAACAAGTCTAGCTTTGAAAGTCTCAACTTTTCCATCTACACCAAGTTTCTTCTTAAAGATCCATTTGCTCCCAATGGGTTTTACCCCTTCAGGAGCAATTTCCAAAGTCCATACTTTGTTGGCGTACATGGATTCCATCTTAGATCGTATTGCATCCAGCCATTTCACAGAGCTACCACTCGTGATGGCCTGCTCGAAGCTAGTTGGGTCATCATCTTCCATGATGCAATCCTCGCTCCCACCATCAATGAGAAAACCGTAGTATCTCTCAGGTTGATGAGGAACCCTACTAGATCGGCGGAGAGGCGGGGTTTCATCGGGAACTACTGAATCCTCTGGTTCCACTAAATCTTCAGTTGCAGTTTGTGTCGCTAGAACTTCTTCCAGTTCTACCTCATTGCCACTTTCTTGTTTCATAAGAAAACCCTTTTCTAAGAAGGTGGCATGTTGAGAAACAAACACTTTTTGTTCCTCGGAGTGGTAGAAGATACACCCTTGCGAATGCTTGGGATATCTAATAAACTTGCACAGAACTGACTATACTTCGAGCTTGTCCGGATTTTGTGTTTTGACATATGCCGGACAACCCCATATTTTAATGTAATTAAGATGTGGTCTCTTTCCTTTCCATATCTCATATGGAGTAGTTGGCACAGATTTGGTGGGAACCCTATTCAATAGGTCTATGGCTGTCTCAAGCACAGACCCCCAGAAGAAAATAGGCAACTCAGCATTGTTCATCATAGAGCGCACCATATCTAATAGGGTGCAATTCCTCCTCTCCGATACACCGTTATGCTGTGGTGTATAAGGAGGAGTAAGCTGAGAGAGAATCCCATTCTCTTTTAGATAGTCCAGAAACTCATTGCTCAAGTATTCTCCTCCTCGATCAGATCGTAGGATTTTAATACTTTTGCCCATTTGGTTCTCTACTTCGTGCTTATATTCCCTGAATTTCTCAAAAGCTTCAGACTTGTGTTTCAACAGGAACACATATCCGTATCTTGAGAGATCGTCAGTGAATGTAATGAAGTATGAGGAACCATTCCTGGCATGTGTAGACACGTGACCGCATACATCATTATGTATCAGTCCTAAGAGTTCTGTAACTCTTTCTCCGTGTCCGCTAAACGGAGTTTTGGTCATTTTGCCTTTGAGACATGAATGACAAGTTTCATAAGATGATAATTCGAATGTATTTAAATAACCATCTTTATGTAACTTAGTAAGTCGTGTCGCATTGATATGACCAAGTCTACAATG
This sequence comes from Agapanthus africanus, assembly GCA_030015575.1. Taxonomy (NCBI): domain Eukaryota; kingdom Viridiplantae; phylum Streptophyta; class Magnoliopsida; order Asparagales; family Amaryllidaceae; genus Agapanthus; species Agapanthus africanus. The sequence continues at coordinate 86,570,121 of JASDDO010000010.1, read as the reverse complement.
CTACAAGAAGGATTCGTTCATTTCTGAACTTTTCCTCTTGTGTGTGTTCTGTATATTAAGAACCGTGTTTTGATTTAGAACGTATATGCCATTATTTAACGAGCCTGATCCAATCAACTTTTGATTCAGGAACATGTTCATAACATTATCCTGTACTACAAAATTATATCCTTCTTTACTTAATAAAGAAATTGATATAATGTTGCATATCATGCTCGGTATGTGATAGCATTCGTTCAGAATCAATGTATTACCACTTGGTAATACAAGGTGATATTCGCCAACTGCTTTGGCTGCAACATTTGCACCATTTCCTACTCTTACGGAATGATCACCCATTCCCAGTTCTCTACCTTTATTTTAGCCCATGCAATATATTGCATATATGGGATCCTGATCTGGTATCTAATGCCCAGGACATAGAGTGAACTGAGAAACAGTTCTCGGTAACTAACACATCCGAAGAAGATACATCAACATGTTTATTCTTCGTTTGGCTAGCGTGAGAATGCAGATATTCTCCTATTCCCTGCTTGGACTTATAAAAATTATAAGTAGGAGCGGACCAATGATTGTTAGGATAAGTGCGTGTTCAAGTTCTAGTTTAAATACCGCAATCAAGACGGTTTCGCTTGTAGCTAGCCGGTTGAGTACGGGTCGTCCGCAGGGAGATGGGAGTCTTTTTCAAAGTGTTTTTACGAGTTAAGTCCGAAAGTTCAGATTTTGTTTGTAACTATCTAAGTGTTGAGTTGATATTTAAAGAGAGCTTGTTAGGGTTAGGATTAGGTTAGTTTGAGTTAGGAGTCTCCACATCTTTCGTTGCCCCACTTAATATCTGTGTTACGGTAATCGGCAACAACGGGGATTAGCACGACTAGAAAGGAACTTGCGAGTATAAGCTAGGCTTTCCAACGCATAGTCCTTCCTTTTGGTGCTTGTCCGTCCGTTCTTGGCTCTTATCCATAACCGCCGGTTAATTCAACCACAACCGGTCTCACTACGGAATCACCGCTATCATGTAGGATAGGGTGCCGTAAGGAGCGGATTGTGGTTCAATTAACGGGAGTTGATTTAAGTTGTTGGGCAAGGAAAGAGTGAGAGAGATTTCCTTCTCTCAAACTTCCCTTATCCTACCCTAACAAGTATAGAACTACTCACACTTCATAATATGGAAAAATAAAACAAACAAAAGAGGAAGATAGAAAGAAGGAGACTAGAAGAATACGACTAACTATTTGCGACCTCACCTTGGTGAGGATCAAGCGTAAGTATCATTGTCGTATGTAAGGATAAAGAAAAAGAAAGAAGAAATAAACAACAAGGAAATAACAACAACTACTTAACGACTTTAAAGTTACAACAATTATAACAAAAGTAAGACAAGCATGATAATAAAATGATCTTCTTTATTCACCATTCCTCACTCACAAAGCTCACTTACAAGTTTAATGGAGAAGAGATGAGAAGAAGAAGAACATGTAAACTAAAACCTAGCAAAAAGAAAATACAAGAAGGGACTCCTTCCTTCACAAACTTCTGGGCTATTTATAGGCTGGGGAATAGAAATCTAGGGCAACCATCAGAACATATGTACAAAGACCAAACTGCCCCTGAAAGACGATCCCCAACGGCGCCAGTACGGCCGCGGATCCGCGGCCTGGACCCCACTTTGGCCGCGGATCCGCGGCCCTTTAAAGGAGTTAGGGCTTCTGCTTTTTTGGGTTTTCCTGGTTTCCTGTGTACATTATTTTGGCATATGTATTTTCTCAATTTGGCTCCACGATTTCTCCAGAATTTCTGTTGAGGGAAAGGTGGACTTTTTGTCAAGATTTTGTGATGATTGCCTAGAGCTCCGCGTAGATCTCTTGGATTTTGTGCTACCATTGAGCCTTGTGCCTGAAAACGACATTGATTTGACATTTTGTCTCCCTAAACTGGTATCTGGCAGCATACGGATGAAGAGTGGAGACCGTGTTTTCTCTGTGGTTAGTAGGAACCCGGATCTTGTCGTGTTTTCCATGAATTTCACCGTTTTCGAACCGAGAACCTGTATCCTGCAATTGACTAGCAAACACGGCTCAAGAGTATCTACCGATATGCAATGTGATAAAAATTGGGCGGTATGAAAATGCAAAAATCTGATATGAACAAATACCCCCAAACTTATCATTTGCTCGTCCCGAGCAAAGCCCATTTATTCACAAAAAATTTCCTAACCTCATTTTCGCAGGGAACGCGATTGCACTGAGCATGTGCAACAAGCCGTTAAACCTCTAGGTGTCCCTAGTAGGAGGAGTGTTGTCTCCTGAGGGTTTTCAGCGGATACTACCCACAAAATCCGGTCAAGTTGGTTTTGCAAAATAACTAAGATTCAAACCCTAAAGTTTTGTTTTTAGAAAATAACAATTCTATAATCCTAAGTTTAGACCATCGAACCTTTATTTTTCACACCTCACATCTTATTTGACTACAGATTTTATATGTCTTTACGTGCAGTGCAAATAGTGTCGTTAAGTTCCCGGAAGGTCGATTAAAGTCATCATGTTGCACAATAAAGCCCAGATAACAATTTTAAAAGGATCACATAAGTTTTATAGAGAGTTAAGCATTTTTCAAGTTTCGTTTTCCAGTAAGGTTTCAACTTCAGAATTTCTATCTTCCTTAACAGGAAACTAAGTCGTATTTTTCACTCCACCTTTTTCTTGTTTTCATTTCATACACACCTCTGTGAACGTGCAATAGTCTTTATCATAGAATAAAACCTTCATATCTCCGTTAATTTTTTTTTAAAAGCCTGTCTTTTATCAAGATTATTCTCACACAAAGAACCGTTAGGAATTTTAACTCGGAGAGAACACTTGCTTGACTTTGTTTTAACCTGGACTTTCTAGGCTTCTTAGCGAGCTTTGGGCCAATGCACCCAAACCAGTTGATTTTAGGGCATTAGGTGTAGAAACACCCCAGCGGACTTAATTACTCAAGTTACCTAGGTCCAAAAACAAAAGACAGTTTGGCGTGAAAATCAGATGATTTAATACGAACGGAGATATAACTGGCAGTTCAAATATTTTTTTGGATAAAAGACGTGTTTGGTGTATTTGGTGTGTAATCATTCCAATCAAGTTTTAGATGGGTTATTTTTCAGACTTAGCTCCAATTACGGCATCAATAACATTCCTTCATATTCGCTTTACTTCATAAACTATTCTTGACATTACTTATTTTAGAACAAACCTATTTGATCCTCAGAACATCATTTATTTGTTTAAAAGTTTAAACATGCAAGACTTGTCATCTAATTCCCAAAATCTTACGACACGTGTAGTGTGATGTAAAGACGTATATCAGCTATAGTTAACTTCAAAGGAGAGTTATCTTTCAGGTTTTCAAAATCCAAACATAAGATTTAGTTATTCCTATTTTTTCAAACAAAAACCGTCGAAATGTTGAATCAAAGTTCTTCCACAAGCTAACTTGACAAAAAAGTTTTTATATTTTTTAGAAAATTTTCAGATTTTTATGGATTTTATGGAATTTAATATGCAGATGCAAAATATACATATGAATGCGAAGGTAAGAAATGCGTACCGAGCGTACCCCCAAACTTAAACTGGACAGTGTCCTCACTGTCGTTGCATGAAGAGAGTAGTTGGAAGGTTCAAAATTGTCGGTTAGCAATATACAAATTTTTATTTGTTTTTGTTTTTAATAGAAAAGAAAAAGAATATACACAAATATAAACAAAGTGGTTTGTACATACCCCCAAACTTATTTGGAACAGTGTCCACTGTTCTTGGCTGGATAACCGAAGTTTGGAGGTAGGCAGAGGAAGATTAGGCAGGATAAACCGGCTCCTGTTAGAACAGGAGCTCCTCTGTTGGTTCGGCGCTAAGGTACGGTTTGCATCGGTATCCATTTACCTTGAAAAGTGAACCGTCCGTTGGATTTTCCAAATCCACAGCGCCCTGCGGATACACATTCCGCACAAAATACGGCCCTTTCCAGCGAGATCTGAGCTTTCCAGGATGGAAGTGAAGTCGGGTGTCGTAAAGCAGTACCTAATGACCAGGTACGAAGGTTTTGCGCAAAAGGTGTTTATCGTGAAACACCTTCGTTCGATTCTTAACGACAACCGCGTTATCGTAAGCCTCATCTCTAAGCTCGTTCAGTTCGTTCAGCTGCAGCTTCCGATGGCTGCCCGCGTCCTCGATAGACAGATTCAGCTCCTTTATCGCCCAAAATGCGCGATGCTCGATTTCGACAGGTAGGTGGCAGGCTTTTCCGTACACAAGCCGATAGGGAGACATGCCAAGGTCGGTCTTATAAGCGGTTCTAAATGCCCAAAGGGCATCAGTGAGTTTCAGAGACCAATCCTTACGGTTCTTGGAAACCGTCTTCTCCAGTATCTGCTTGATTTGCCGATTTGAAACTTCGGCCTGCCCGCAGGTTTGGGGGTGGTAGGGCGTAGAAAGCTTATGATTAATGGAGTATTTCCGCATCAAGGCTTCAAAAGTTTTATTGCAGAAATGACTTCCATTGTCGCTAATGATCGCTCGGGGGTGCCCAAACCGTGAGAAAATGTTTTCTTTAAGGAACCTAACGACAACCTTGTTGTCGTTAGTTCGGCTGGGCACAGCCTCGACCCATTTAGAGACGTAATCAACAGCTAGAAGGATGTACAAGTTCCCAAAAGAGCTGGGAAACGGCCCCATGAAGTCTATCCCCCAAACATCGAAAATCTCTACAACCAAGATCGGTTGGAGCGGCATCTCGTTCCTCCGGGATATCCGGCCCATGTGTTGGCACCGGGAGCAAGTCTTGCAATAGTCGTGAGCGTCTTTGAAAAGTTGTGGCCAGTAGAAACCACATTGCAAGATCTTCTCAGCTGTCTTTCTGGGCCCAAAATGCCCGCCACACGCTTGATCGTGGCAAAATGACAGCACACTTTTGAATTCTTCATCAGGGACACACCGAAGAATAATCTGGTCGGGACAGTACTTGAACAAGTAGGGTTCGTCCCAGTAAAAGTGTTTTACTTGGGATAAGAAGCGAAGTCTGTCCTGACTCGACCATTCGGTCGGTAGTAATCCCGTGGCCAAATAGTTCACAATATCTGCGAACCAGGGTTCGCAAGATACTGCCAAGAGTTGTTCATCCGGGAAAACGTCGTTAATTGGAATTGGAAGCGAAGGCGAAGAAGGAAGTTGTGAGAGATGGTCGGCAACTACGTTTTCACATCCTCTTTTGTCCTTAATGACAAGGTCAAACTCCTGAAGCAAGAGGATCCAACGTATTAACCGAGATTTAGCATCTTTCTTCGCAAAAAGATGGCGCAGAGCTGAATGGTCAGTGTAGACAATGACTGGAGAGCCGATGAGGTAGGGCCTGAACTTTTCTAAAGCAAATACAACAGCTAAGAATTCCTTCTCAGTTGTTGTATAGTTAAGTTGGGCGTCGTTCAGGGTCCGGCTCGCGTAATAGATTACGTGCGGCATCTTGTTGATGTGCTGTCCAAGGACAGCACCGATGGCAAAGTCGGATGCAACGCACATAATCTCGAATGGGTGCGTCCAGTCAGGGGAAGAAAGAACGGGAGCAGAAGTGAGTGAGCGTTTCAGTGACTCGAATGCAGTCACACAGCTCTAGTTGAAGTCGAAAGGTGTATCCTTGGCCAGCAAAAGAGTCAAGGGCCTAGCAATCTTGCTAAAGTCCTTGATAAACCGTCTATAAAAACCGGCATGGCCAAGGAAGGCTCGGATATCTCTGACGCATCGGGGAGGAGGCAGATTGGAAATGACCTCAATCTTTGCTTTGTCAACCTCTATGCCATTTTGCGAGATGATATGTCCTAAGACAATACCTTCGCGCACCATGAAGTGGCATTTCTCCCAGTTCAAAGTGAGATTCTTGTCCTTACATCGGGTAAGGACAGCGTCAAGATGCAGCAAACACTCGTCGAAGGAGTCGCCGAAGATGGAGAAGTCATCCATGAAAATCTCCAGAAATTTCTCCACCATGTCTGAGAAAATCCCCATCATACACCGCTGGAAGGTAGCGGGCGCATTGCATAACCCAAAGGGCATGCGTCGATATGCAAACGTGCCGAAAGGACAAGTGAAAGTGGTCTTGTCCTGGTCTTTTTCGGCGATGGGAATTTGATTATAGCCAGAGTAGCCATCAAGAAAACAATAGTACTCATGTCCGGCCAATCGTTCAAGCATTTGGTCAATGAAAGGTAGCGGAAAGTGGTCTTTCCGCGTTGCGGCGTTGAGTTTTCTGTAATCAATGCAAACTCGCCACCCAGTTTGGGTGCGAGTAGGGATTAACTCATTCGCCTCATTGGTTATGACCGTGATGCCCGACTTCTTGGGGACAACGTGAATGGGGCTAACCCGCTGGCTATCAGAGATAGGGTAAATGATACCACTATCTAGACATTTGACGATCTCCTTCTTCACAGCCTCCTTCATGACTGGATTAAGACGTCTTTGTGGATCCCGGGCTGGTTTGGCATCATCCATCAGATGAATGTGATGCTCAACGATCAGGGGACTAATCCCCTTGATGTCCGCCATGGACCAGCCAAAAGCCTGCCTGTTGCTGTGCAAGACCGCAAGAAGGGCTTTCTCTTGCTCGGGAGCTAGAGAAGCCGAGATGATGACAGGGAGGGTCTCGTTCTCACCTAAGTAAGCATACTTAAGGTGAGACGGCAACGGCTTGAGTTCGAGCGTTGGAGGTGAAATGATGGAAGGCAAGGCTGGTGCAAAGGTCTCGAACTCAAAGGACTCCAGCAAAGGTTCAAAACGAGTGTAGGCAACCGAGTCGGATGGTTCAGGTAACTCATCCGAAAAGTCGAAAGATTCAAACTCGGGTTGTGCGCGGCTAAGATCGTTCGTGAACGTGAAACACTCGTATTCGTTGTCGGGCGCAGACACAGCAGCAGGTTTGAAGAGAAACGCACTAGTGGCGTCAAGATTATCGTGTTCAAACAGAAACTCCTCGAATTCACACTCTTCGGGGGTGATCTCCTGGATCGAGCAGACATCCAGTATATGAGCATTAGGTTCGGCGGGCTGATTCCCCAACCTAAAAATGTTGAGTTCAATCGTCATGTTTCCAAAAGAGAGGTTCATTGAACCGTTGCGACAATTGATCACAGCATTTGAGGTTGCGAGAAATGGGCGACCGAGTATCACCGAAATTTGATTCCGGGGGTTAGCTACAGGCTGTGTATCTAATACAATGAAGTCAACGGGGAATATAAAGTCCCCGACTTTTATTAACACATCCTCTAGCTCACCCCTAGGGTGGGTGATCGATCGGTCGGCCATTTGGAGAGTGCAGTGTGTGGGTTTCAACTCTCCGACGCCTAATTGCTCGTATACTGAATACGGAAGCAGGTTAACACTGGCACCAAGATCTAATAGTGCGCGGTTGATGTTCTTATCCCCAATAGTAATTGAAATCGTAGGACAGCCAGGGTCCTTCCGTTTTTGTGGTAAAGATTGGGTAAGGGCATCACTCACAGCACTAGCCAAGAAAACTTTCTTGGGTACCTGAGACTTCCTCTTTTTCGTGCACAAGTCCTTTAAGATTTTCGCGTAGGACGGGACTTGTTGGACAGCATCTAAAAGAGGAATATTAATGTTAACTTGCTTGAATAACTCCAGAATCTTCTCCATTTGAGGATTTTGTTTATTAGACCTCAACCGGTTTGGAAATGGAACATTTTGAAAATTGGTTGAGTCTAATGCTGGAGGAGAAGATTTTGGAGTTGGAACGGATCCCAGAATAGGTGTTTTCGTGGAGTGAGAAGTGGGTCCGTTCAGAGCAGAAGAAGAGGAAGGAGAGCCTGTTGAAGAACGGAGAATAGGCTCGGAAGACGAAGAAGAAGAAGGAGAAGAAGAAGAAGAAGAAGCGGCGGCCGGGGTGTCATCGTTGATTCGCTTGCCAATGTTGTTTTGCAGCATCCTTCCCGATCTCAGTGTAGTCACGACACTCACATTATGGTTTTGTTGTTCAAGAGCAACATGTGCATTATGTGGGTGACCGGGATTTGGAAGTGGCTGGGACGGGAGCTTCCCCTTCTCTCGCTCGCTTAAGGCCGCGTTCAGCTGTGCAATCTGGGCCTCGATGGTCTTGATGCTCTGCCCGTGTGCGGCGGTGTGTTGCACTAAAGATTGGATCGAAGACTGGATGTTGGCGGTGGATTGAGTCGATTGTTTAACAAACGCCTCCAGACTTCGCTCGAGCGAGGAAACCTTATCAGTGTTTGACGGAACAAAGTTGTTTGGTGGAAAAGAGTTGTTGGGTGCTAAGTTGTTCGTCTGATTTTGGAAAGGTTGGGGTTGGAAGGGCTGCTGATATTGGTGTTGAGTTTGTTGCTGCGCTTGTTGTTGCGGCGGAGGGGCCCTTTGGAAATTGTTGCTTTGGAATTGATTCTGATTCTGATTCCAGGCGAAATTGGGGTGGTTCCTCCAACCGGGATTGTAGGTGGAAGAGTATGGATCATTCCTCGGTCTTTGCTGGAAGGCAGCATTAACCTGACCCTGTCCTTGCGAGGGTGGATTGTAAGGACACTCTTCGGTCAAGTGGGAAGGATCAGAACAACAGGCGCAGATGGTACGAAGGGGGAGAACAGGGGCAGGAGCAGGAGCAGAAAATTTGCTCTCTATCGCTTCAAGCTTTCGTGTTATCGCAGCCATTTCAGCTTTCATCGCAATAGAGACGTCAAGTTGGTGGATTCCTACCCTAGACTGACCGGTAGAAGTGGAGGTAGAAGAAGAAGAAGTCGGTCTGGTGCTCTCCCACTGTAGCGTTTGCTCCGCAAGATCGTCAAAGAACTGCCACGCTTCCTCGTCAGATTTCGATAGGAAGTGGCCCTGACATATGGTTTCCAGCAACTGCTTCGTTGCTGGGTTCAGTCCCTCGTATAAGGTTTGGCAGAGTTGCCATTTCTCTATACCGTGGTGAGGACACTGAACAAGAAGGTCTTTGTATCGGTCAAAGCACTTCCAGAAGGGTTCAGAAGGAAGCTGGGAGAATTGGTTGATTTTATTTCGAATTCTTGCGGTTTTATGATTTGGATAGAATTTTTTCAGAAACGCTTTAACAAACTCGTCCCAGCTGGTGATTGAGTGGGAAGCGGTGCTATACAGCCATTTTTCAGCGAGATCGGATAAAGTGAACGGAATGACCCGTAGACGTATAGCATCGTCCGACAGCTGGGTGGTTTTCATCATGGCACAGACATTTTGAAATTTATTGATGAAGATATAGGCATCTTCAGTTTTGAGCCCATGAAAACGTGGAAGCATGTTGATGAAATGGGGCTTAATTTCAAAGTTGTCCCCATTGGCCGGAGGAAGAGAAAGGCAGGTGGGAAGTGCAGAACGGGTGGGGTAGAAACGATCCTGGAGCGCAATTCGCTGCGGCGCTACAACAGGCGGAGGTGGTGGGAGATTGGTCTCCGTAGGAGGTGGAGCCAATCCAGCGGTGGTCAAAGAGATGTTTGGATTAAATCCTGACATCGCGGAAGAAGAGGTTGGTGAAAGTGAAGGTGAAGGTGAAGATGTATGAACAGAATTCCGGTCAACGTCGGAGTTGGCTGGCAAAGGAAGGGGTGAAAGAGGAGTGGACGGAGTATCGACTTCGGAGTCGATCGCGTAGTCGGTCGCGACTAACGTAACGCGGACTAGACGGGCGCTAGTGTCCCGAGTCCAAGCGGACATACACTAAACGAGTTTAGTATAGTCAAAGCGGAGAAGGTGAGGGTAAGAAAACGTCAAGGGAGAAAGGCGATGGGTGGTGAGTGAAAAATGGAATTGGCGACAAAAGGGCAAGTTTTTATAGAAGTTTTTGATTTTTTTTTTTTAGAAAGACTTTTACAAGAGTATGTACGGAAATACGGCTTAAGCAATCACAAACAAGATATGCACAATCACACCTAGATCTAGGGTAACCTAGGTCTACTAGACCTGCTCCTGAACTTGATTGTCGAAGTTAAACAATGTCGAGAAACGGGCTTAAAAATACACTGATCACGAGGCCAGGTAAGTGCAGAGATAAGGGGAGGTTGTCCAACGCTTTCGCGAAGTTCCTTAATTAAATAACCGTTTCTCTTTCGGCGGTTGCGCCTTTAACACTTTCCTAGACACCCCGTAAACAATATACGGTTAAGCGAGGTTCTAAACACGGTTTATCTTCTCCTAATGAGCGCGAAGTCCTTAGGGCTGAAGTCTAGTATTTTTTAATTTACAATGGACGATGCATATGCTTTAGTGATTTTTGGGGTCCTGGGAAGGGTGATGAAATCCCCACCCAATCTGGATTGGTTTCAAGCCCCTTAAGTCCGTATTAAAGAATGCAAAACAGTAACAAATCAACAGCAAACAATTTTTATTTGCGGCGCAAAGAATCCTGCACAAGAACAGTTTATTGGAAGGGGGAGAAGAATTTGCGCAAAGAAGCCTGCAGAAAACACAGTTCAGTGGAGTTCAGAGGAGAGGGGAGAGTCAGAGGGACTTACAGAGGGAAGATGGCACACTGACCCCACCAGGTGACCGCGTTTCCGCGGCAAGAAGGATCTAATGCCGCGGATCCGCGGCTGAAATGAGGATTTGGCTCTTCAGTTTTCTGCTGTGGGCTGTTTTGGGTGTCCTCTGCTTGAATGGATGTACTGAAATTTTACTTGCTCATTGTACCTGCTCCAGATCTTGACAGTAGACCGTTAACTTTGTTTTGTCCGTCGCGGTGTAGCCGCGAAATATGGGTCTATCTTCCCACGTCTTTGGCACTGTACTTGAACTCCGTATTTTCAATGTCTTGGCCACTGAACTTGAACCTTGTATTTTCCTGCACACTTGCACAAAAGCTAATCAAAAATAATAAGATGGTTTTTTTTTACAAAGTATATTTTTTTTCGTTTTTTTATACTTACAAATTAACCCGAAATTACACAAGGAAATAAACTACCGTCTCCCCGGCAACGGCGCCATTTGATTGTTAGGATAAGTGCGTGTTCAAGTTCTAGTTTAAATACCGCAATCAAGACGGTTTCGCTTGTAGCTAGCCGGTTGAGTACGGGTCGTCCGCAGGGAGATGGGAGTCTTTTTCAAAGTGTTTTTACGAGTTAAGTCCGAAAGTTCAGATTTTGTTTGTAACTATCTAAGTGTTGAGTTGATATTTAAAGAGAGCTTGTTAGGGTTAGGATTAGGTTAGTTTGAGTTAGGAGTCTCCACATCTTTCGTTGCCCCACTTAATATCTGTGTTACGGTAATCGGCAACAACGGGGATTAGCACGACTAGGAAGGAACTTGCGAGTATAACTTAGGCTTTCCAACGCATAGTCCTTCCTTTTGGTGCTTGTCCGTCCGTTCTTGGCTCTTATCCATAACCTCCGGTTAATTCAACCACAACCGGTCTCACTACGGAATCACCGCTATCATGTAGGATAGGGTGCCGTAAGGAGCGGATTGTGGTTCAATTAACGGGAGTTGATTTAAGTTGTTGGGCAAGGAAAGAGTGAGAGAGATTTCCTTCTCTCAAACTTCCCTTATCCTACCCTAACAAGTATAGAACTACTCACACTTCATAATATGGAAAAATAAAACAAACAAAAGAGGAAGATAGAAAGAAGGAGACTAGAAGAATACGACTAACTATTTGCGACCTCACCTTGGCGAGGATCAAGCGTAAGTATCATTGTCGTATGTAAGGATAAAGAAAAAGAAAGAAGAAAGAAACAACAAGGAAATAACAACAACTACTTAACGAATTTAAAGTTACAACAATTATAACAAAAGTAAGACAAGCATGATAATAAAATGATCTTCTTTATTCACCATTCCTCACTCACAAAGCTCACTTACAAGTTTAATGGAGAAGAGATGAGAAGAAGAAGAACATGTAAACTAAAACCTAGCAAAAAGAAAATACAAGAAGGGACTCCTTCCTTCACAAACTTCTGGGCTATTTATAGGCTGGGGAATAGAAATCTAGGGCAACCATCAGAACATATGTACAAAGACCAAACTGCCCCTGAAAGACGATCCCCAACGGCGCCAGTACGGCCGCGGATCCGCGGCCTGGACCCCACTTTGGCCGCGGATCCGCGGCCCTTTAAAGGAGTTAGGGCTTCTGCTTTTTTTGGGTTTTCCTGGTTTCCTGTGTACATTATTTTGGCATATGTATTTTCTCAATTTGGCTCCACGATTTCTCCAGAATTTCTGTTGAGGGAAAGGTGGACTTTTTGTCAAGATTTTGTGATGATTGCCTAGAGCTCCGCGTAGATCTCTTGGATTTTGTGCTACCATTGAGCCTTGTGCCTGAAAACGACATTGATTTGACATTTTGTCTCCCTAAACTGGTATCTGGCAGCATACGGATGAAGAGCGGAGACCGTGTTTTATCTGTGGTTAGTAGGAACCCGGATCTTGTCGTGTTTTCCATGAATTTCACCGTTTTCGAACCGAGAACCTGTATCCTGCAATTGACTAGCAAACACGGCTCAAGAGTATCTACCGATATGCAATGTGATAAAAATTGGGCGGTATGAAAATGCAAAAATCTGATATGAACAACCAACGTTCCCCTGCTCAGTATAACAAGCGGGTTCAGTCAATACATCCATATTATTATCTTGATTAAGGCCGGACATGGTCTCTACCTGGAGAGAGAGAGAAGAAAAACACTTTAGCGTGTGCTCTTGCAAGATTAGATTGGTTATTACCTTATCTAATCAGGATAGCTCCCACTGTTTTAATCAAATCTTTCTTCAAACCCTAAAAGGTAAGATTAGCCGGGATTAATTACACCTTACAAGTTCGTCAATCTTTCAGCCAGATCAGTGTTGGTACTTTGAGGGAGGTTCCCCGTGCTTTCGCACGGACCTAATTAAAATAAACCTCGTTTTCCCAGAGGCATAACCCTGTTAACATCTTTCTAGACACCTACTTGATCGGCTATTTTGTCATGTGTAAAACTCTCCCAGGAGTAACTCTTACTCGCAGTGGGTATCGGGATCCATCTATCTCATAGGAGGCATGCAATCTTTATTGCAAATTTCAACACTTGAAATTCCCGATAATGCTTTTACCCTTAGCGTGCTATGACCTTGACGCATGCCAAACAACCCATAGTCCGCTAGTCAAGTTCAACCCGTACATTTCGTGATTGAATTAAACCCACCCATACGACCCTTGACACATGCCAAACAACGCCGTACGAATACCCTAATCCAATCGCATCTCATGCTACAGATAAGTAGTAATCTGCTACCGTACAGTACGCCTTGACGCATGCCAAACTACCACAGCACGGATATTAAATATTACTTATCTGAAATGACGGAGGGCTATGCAGGTTTTTCAGAAAACCTATTGCGTAATGAACTTGATATCGTTGTAGAAACAAGTGATTTTGAAAAGGAGTGTTTTTGAGGCTTTTCTAGTTTCGCTAAAGAGGTCACTCCCGGTGAAGGGATCTCGGCTCTTTCCTTATCGAATAAGGTGCAGGATATTTCACAAATACCGCTGTACAAAGCAAGAACTATAGAAGCAATCAAAAACCAAACCGTGAGTTTGTAGCATCTGCCAGTTTTGCTAAAGAGGTTACTCCCGGTGAAGGGATCTCGGCTTTTTCCTTATCGAATAAGGTGCTGGATATTCTACAAAGAATACCGCTATGCAAAGCAAAAACTGTAGCTACCCTTTTTGAAAATTTGATTCTACAACATCTTTTAGGTTTCTTTTCTTTTATTAATCTCATTAATAAAACCCATCATTTAAGCTTTCTAAGCATCACTGAAGAAATGAAAGCAGTAATATTTATATATCAACACATACATATAGTATAAACATTCGTCTCAGGCAGTAATATGATCTCATCACAGAACATTGCAGCAGAAGTCAACATATGAAATATTGGATATACTAGGATGTCCGTGTTTTATTTTGAGCCTGTATAAAACACGGATTCCACAGTCGCGATGAATAGCCAAACCCACATCCGTAGACCCCTACGAGAGTGGTAAGTAACCCTACCAATTCTAGGGTTAGGAGAACCGGTCTCGACTCCTCAAGATGGCCTCCCACTGGACCCTAAAACCCGGTTACTTGTGCTCTCCGCCTTGGGTCTATCCTAATGCGGAAAAGTAAATAATATACAATGGTGACATCAACCTCAACCCGGAAGTACCCTAATAAAAGAATATTACATACAAATAAATTTTACATGAATGAAAAACAAAACTCTAATCTCACATAAAACCCCCCCGTCTATTCAATACACAACGATCCAATATAACATATCACAGCAATACATAAACATCACAGATAACTAGCTGAAGTTAGATAATTCGATAGATACAACGAATTCCCAAAATACCCCAGTGAGCTCAACACTTGAGCAAAAATAAAAAATTCCCAGTAGCATGCCCCAGTACCTACGGACCGTCGCTGAAGGGCCCGTCTCAAGCCTCCACAGTGGCGCCGCGGAACCGCCGCCAAAACCAGGTTTTGGCCGCGGTTACGCCGTCACTGTAGCGAGTTAGGGACTCATTCTTCAGGTGGGTCCATAAAATTCCCTGCATGATTTTCTGAGTATTTTTAATATGAAAAATTTCAACCTTTTGAAAATTTTCCAGAAAAGGGGTCGTTTCGGGGTTTCGGGGTTCGATCGGACTTCTAACTTCGTCCAGACAACTCCTAATGCTCTAGCTTGGCTCTGATACCAATGTAGGGTTAGCTTAGCACCTTATGAAGGTTTTGGAAGGAATTAATCATGCTACTTTAATATTTTTGGGGTGCTAAACAAACCCTAACCAAGATCTTAACTAGAGAATTAGGGTTAACATGCATGTAAACAACTTTACATCTAAGAGAAAGGGATTACAACCTTTGTAGTCCATTCCTTCACTTCATAAACTCCGAGTAGTAGTCCCTTCGCCGCGATCCATGAACTCCCGAACTCTAGAGAGGCTCCACAAGTCGAATGATCCATGGTTGCTTGAAGTCTTCCTTTTCGAAGATGATCTACCTTGAAGAATCTCAAACCCAAGCTCTCACTTCTCTAATTAAGAATTAGTGAAGTGAACACCCTAATCTTAGTGGCTAGAATAGATGAGGATGATGAAGTAGGAATTTTGCTCTCTTTTGTTTTCAATTTCTCACTTTAAATCATCACAACACAAAAAGCTAGAAAGCTTTTTAAAGGAAGAAGAAGAAGAAGAAAGCTTTTGTGATGAATAATGAATTATTGTTGTGGTTAAAAATTTCAACCATGAGTTAATAAAATGAAGGCTTTAACTCATGTAGAGAATAAACTAGAGTTAAGAGTTTGGGTTGGGTTAACAAATATCTACATAAAATATCAAAGCAAAATGATAAAAGGTATGCTTCATGAAAAAGCTAACCCAAATCCAAACCCTAACTTTGTTTAAACTTAACAACCATGTTGAGTTTGTAAGCCTAACTTGTTACAATATTATATATCACATATACAATATTTTTTGTAACAAAAGAAAATAACACAATTAACATATATCGCATATACATCAATGTAATATCCAGTGAGAAAATGAATCAATAAAGCGAGCTTATATTAGTTAACGTAATGTAATATATCACATATATAATTATACATTAAATTATCGAATCAACTCTTGATCCGACAATCCGGCTATATTGTATATAACCGACTAATATAACATGTACCAATTCATCGAATCAACACTTGATCCGATGACCCGCCTATATCACATATACCCGGCCGATATCTCATATCGCGAGAATATAATACGGTATCTCATATCGTATTATTCTCGGTCCCTCACATATCACATAAGTGCTCCTACTCCATTTTTCCTGAGCCAGGAAACCTCTATGTAGGACTCTAAAGAATCGTCAATACGCCGGCAGTAGGTGATGATCGTATCAAACACCCACAAGCTGCAAGCGGTCAGCTAAACGTAACAGCCACCCGTGTATTGAGCAATCAGAAGATCAACAAGCAAGCCTGTACATTCTCCTGTGAATCTAATTAGTAAACTCCCGTACAGTCCGATCTCTTCGTCTGATATGTTGCATATCTACTCTAGGGGTGGTAAGCGTCAGACCACAGTAACCGATAAGTCGTGTCGATGTAAGGCTCATAACGGGTCGAGAAACTACTGATAACTCTTACCAGTAAATCTCCATATCAGCCTTGGCCAGGGACTTCCAGCTATAGCCAATCGAACACAGCACAACATCAACTCCCTATATCGGGAGAGACGAAACCCCTCCTATCGCTCATTGCCTCCATGTGATTCGGGACTGTACCCAAAAGCCACCGTTTTGCACGCCCTTTTGGACGTGGTAAGGTGGAAATCAAAGCACAGTAGGAATCATACAAGACTCTATGACGATCTCTGGTCTACAGACTAACCTGTACCAGTGTCACCGGAGAACTGCTATCTGGCGATAGGTATAATACCATCCAGGAGTTCTCGGTGAGTCCGTTTAGTGTACCCAGTCTCCATTGAGTACCCGTACACCATCTTTGATGTCCAACACCAATGGATATGGGATCATCCATCGCCCATCATATGGGTCAAGATGCGTGTACGCTAGTCTACTCTGGAGTATCGATGCCCTGTCTCGATACACCCTTGACTAGGAACAGTTATAGGATGTACTCGTGGACTACCCTGGCCCCACTAGTATGATCTCATCATAGTCCTAGTAGTCCAGTACATATCCTAAGGGCTTTATCAATATGTGATCACAAAACAGTATTTGTTAACACGTTAAGATAAAGTGAAACCAGATAACATACTATCATATCGAGCAAGAAAGTCCTCTCTATATATATCCAAGCATCCATTATAATATACATCACATGTACAACAATGGCCTCTAGGGCATATACATAACTAACAATCTCCCACTTGTACTAAGGCCAGCTGTTGTAGTATCTCATACTCATGGCCTCTAGGGCATGAGTATTATACCCTACGCTTCTGCGGCAGGATCTATAATGTATGCGATGTTATGTACCAGACTAGACGTTGCTTACGCACTTAGTATGGTAAGTAGGTATCAGTCAAATCCGGGTGAGAAGCATTGGATAGCTGTAAATAACATTCTCAAGTACCTGAGAAGGACTAAGGAGATGTTCTTGGTGTACGGTAATGGGGACCTCCAGATAGAGGCTTTTACCGACTCAAGCTTCAAAAGTGACAAGGATGAATCTAAATCCGTCTTGGGTTATGTGTTTACCCTCATTGGAGGGTCGGTGTGTTAGAGGAGTTCCAAACAAGATACCGTTGCAGACTCAACAATGGAAGCTGAGTATATAGCTGCTAATGATGCCGCAAAAGAGGCGGTCTGGATGAGGAAGTTCATTTCTGAACTTCAGGTGGTTTCGTCCATTGCCAATCCAATACCCTTATATTGCGATAACAATGGGGCTGTAGTTTTAGCAAAGGAACCAAGGTTCCATCAGAAATCCAGACATATCTTGAGGCGATATCACCTGATCAGAGAGATAGTAGATCGCAAGGAGATCGAGGTTCGGAGAGTGGACACAAAAAACAACACAGCGGATCCATTCACGAAGGCCTTACCTCAAGCACAGTTCGAGCGGCTGTTCGGGATGTTGGGGATGCGTTATGCAAATAACTAGCTCTAGTGCAAGTGGGAGATTGTAGGATATATATATGTCCTAGAAACCATTATTTGTAATGTGTACTATGGATATGTATATATTAGGATATATGCGTGCCGTAGAGGCCATTATTTGTAATCGATACTATATATATATATATATATATATATATATATATAGACAATCTTGCTCGAAATAATAGTATGATATCTGGTTTGACTTTATCTTAATATGTGCATACGCTCTACTTGTTATTACGTACTACTTAATATTGATAAAGCCCGTAGGATGTGCTTGATTACCAGCGTTGTGATGGCGGTCATACTTGTGAGGACTGGGTAGTCTATAAGCATATCCTTAAAAGTGTCCCCAGTCGTAGGAATATCGAGACAGGGCATCAATATTCTAGAGTAGATTGGTGTATATATTTCTAGACCCTGACGAGGGGCGATGGTTAGTCTTACAGCCATTGGTGTGTTTCACCTAAGATTGTATACAGGTGCTCACTGTGGGTAGGTACACGAGACGGACTCGCCGAGAATTGCTGGATGGTATTATAGCTAGTGTCAGATGGCAGTTCTCGTATGGCATGTGTACAGATAGTTTGTAGACCTAAGATCATCATTTGTCTCGTGTGAGTTCCCACTGTGCTTTGATTAGTACCCTACCACAGCTCAAAGGAGTCGTGCAAACAAATTTTAGTTAGGTACAATCCTGAGCCACATGGAGGCAGTGAGTGATTGTTAGAGATTCGTCTCTCCCAGTATAGGGAGTCGATATCGCACCGTGTTTGGTTGGTCGACGCCATAAGCCTTTGGTAAGGGCAGTTGAGAATTACTGATGGTTAGATCGGTAATATCTCGGATGGTCTTGAGCCACACCAGCACGACTTATTAGGGTTAGTAGAGGTCTGACGTTAACTGCCCCTAGACCCGATATGCGATACTTTCAAATGAACAGACATGACTGTATGGATATTGTTACGGTTAGGCTCAGTAGGGGTTCAGATGAGTTTGCTCGTCGGCCTTATTTTCTACAGGTACCTGGGTAGTCGTTACGTACAGCTAGTACCGCTGACGCGCTTGTGGTTAAACCCACTGCCAGCGCACTGTCGAGTCTTTAGAGTTCCACACAGAAGATTTCTCTGGTTCAGGCGAAACGATGTGGAGGCCATATGTTTATACGTGCAGGGTTCCGATTGGTTGCGTGTACTAGTTGCGCGGAATTTAACCCGACGTTTTTTTAATACTACCGGGCTTAGGATTAAGCCGGTCATTAAATCATATATTGATTTAATGCCAGTATTAGTTTTAGTGGTATTATTCTATCTCTTGGGTATTCGTATTTTTATATGAATACGGGTATTTATATACGGTAGAAAGTATTTTTTATTTATACAAAATACCTTCTAGAAGGGGACACCTCATAATATGTATTTTCTATTTATTGATAAATAGAAAAATGAGGTGTAAAGAAGGCATGGCATGAAGCATGGTTTGGGCATTTATTGCAAACACTATTGGAGTATGGCTTTGTTAGTTGTATGTATGCCCTATGTAGGGTTCCTAGGCACATCAAGGGGTTGTCACAAGGCATCAACCATGCCAAACAAAAAGTTTACATGTGCCGAAGAACTCTAATACGGATCGTTGGCTAGAGTTTAGGCGAAAAAGAAGAAGCTACTAGTTATCAACATAACTAAAGAGTGAAAGAAAAATACAACCTTTGTAGTTTCTTTGCTCCACCTCCATAGCTCCATGACGATGTCCTTTCGCTTCGATCGTCGGATCCCGGACTCCGGTGATGGTTTCGTCGGAGAAATAATCGGGCTAAGTCGAAGACTACGATGCCGAAGAAGATCTACGTCGAGGCAACTCAAACTCGAGCTCCGCCTTCACCAAGTCAAGAAACTTGTGAAGATAACACTCTCTTCAACAAGGCAAGTTGTAGAGAATGAAGAAAGAGGAGGTGGGTTGACTTTAGATTTTGTTTTCTCACTCATTTGATAAGGTTGCCATTAATGAAAGAGAGCTTTTCTTCTTCTTGATGAAGAAGAAAAAGAAGCATGAAAAAACATGAGTCTCATTTTTCCATATGAAGAATAATATCATAAGTATCATAATGGCAACCATAGTTAGTTGTAGAGATGGAACCATGGTTGGATTGTATGGTTGGGTCAAAGTCAAGAGACAAAATGGTGTAAGCTTCAAAGCTTCATCAATTTCATGAAAGATAAATAAATAGCCACCATTTTATTCTTGCCCCCCACTATGAATAACAAATGAAATAAATAGATAATGAAAAGAAAACCCTAACCATTATACAACCATGGTTTGATCTTTACACAAACTTAAGTTAGCTTGTATCAACAAACATGATACAAACAAGTGCACATGAAAGTATATCACATATACAATATGCACAACAAGTGAGAAAAACCATCTTAAGTGAACCAATATTAGTTAATGTAAAGTAATATATCAAATATATAATTATACATTAAATCATTAAATCAACACTTGATTTAACGATCCGGTCATATCACATATAACCGACTAATATGAATAGTAACAAATTATCGAATCAACACTTGATCCGATAACCCGGCTATATCGCATATAACCGATCAATGTTACAAATCGCGAGAATGGAATACAGTATCACATACTGGTATTATTCTCGGCCCCGCACATATCTCATATGCGCTCCTATTTCATTTTGCTCGAGCCAGGAAATCTCTGTGTAGGACTCTAAAGACTCGTCAATACGCCGGTAGCAGGTGATGATCATATCAAACACCCACAAGCCGCAAGCGGTCTGCCAAACGTAACGGCCACCCGGGTAATGAGCGATCAGAAGATCGACGAGCTAGCCCGCTCACACTCCTGTGAATCCAACCAGTAACACTACCATACAGTCCGGTCTGTTCGTCTGATATGTCGCATATCAAGTCTAGGGGTGGTATGCGTCAGACCCCAATAACCGATAAGTCGTGCCGATGTGAGGCTCATAACGGGTCGAGAAACTACTGGTAACACTTACCAGCAATTCTCTAATCAGCCCTGGCCAGGGACTTCCTGTTATAGCCAATCGAACACAGTGCAACATCAACTCCCTATACCGGGAGAGACGAATCCCCTCCTATCGCTCATTGCCTCCATGTGACTCGGGACTGTACCCAAAAACCACCATTTTGCACGCCCTCATGGACGTGGTAAGATGGAAATCAAAGCACAGTGGGAACCACACAAGACTCTATGATGATCTCGGGTCAACAGACTACTCTGTACCAGTGTCACCTGAGAACTGCCATCTGACGTAAGGTATAATACCATCTGGGAGTTCTCGGCGAGTCCGTCCAGTGTACCCAGTCTCTACTGAGCACCCGTATATCATCTCCGATGTCAAACACCAATGGATATGGGATCATCCATCGCCCATCTGTATGGGTCGAGAAGGTATACACTAGTCTACTCTGGTATATCGATGCCCCGTCTCGATACACCCACGACTAGGGACTTTGAAGGATGTACTTATGGACTACCATGTCCCCACTAGTATGATCCGCATCATAGTCCAGGTAGTCAAGTACACATCCTAAGGGCTTTACCAACATGTAACAGAGAGACAATCATTGTACACGTTAAGGTAAAGAGTAACCAGATAGCATACTATCATGTCGAGCAAGAAAGTCCTCCCTATATATGTCCCAGCATCCACTACAATATACATCATATGTACAGTAATGGCCTCTAGGGCATACATATAACTAACAATCTCCCACTTCCACTAGGGTCATCTGAAGCAGTGGTTGCAGTATCTCATACTCAACCATCCCATAAAAGTCTCTCTTTGGGAATAGGCCTTCGTGAGTGGATCCGCCGTGTTATCCTCTAAGTCTGCTCTCCTTGCCTCGATCATCTTGGAGATCAACCATCTCCATGATCAGGTGACACTGCCTTAGAATAAGTCTGGATCACTGATGGGACCAGCGTTCCTTGGCATAAGCCACAACTCCATTGTCTCACAATGGTAGGAACATGGTTCATCTCATGAACCATTATACATCCAAACAGCCTCTTTGGTAGCATCTTAAGTAGCGCTGTATCCTGCCTTTATCGTCTAGTATGTCACGGTATCTAGCTTGGAACTCTTCCAACATACCGTCCCTTTACTGAGGGTAAAGACAATGCCTGCGACTGGCATTCAGTCATCTTTATCACTCTGGAACACTTCCAGTGATTCTCCCCAGGATCGATTGATACCATCTCACTACGACTAGTGAGTATCCTAACATCCAATTAGATCTATCTCATAGATCTAAAATCCAGGATTTAGTAGGTAACATTTTGATCCTATATGGAGAATCATTATGATAAACGGAGATTGACCGAGCGTAGCATAGGAAACTCCTTCCCTACCGAGAGTATCTCATCCACGTACTCTACGAGGATCGTCACAATACTCCCTACTACCCTTTTGTTTATACAAGGTTCATCTACCATTCTGATGATGTCAAACTCTTTGACTACCACATCAAAACAGATGTTCCAACTCCGCGATGCCTGCTTTATCCTATAAAGCATCTTGCACACGTTTCCGCTGCTCCCACTGTCTACGAAGCCCTCTGGCTGTGTACTTATAGACGCTCTCTTCCAAAACATCATTTAGAAAAGCAGTCATGACACCCAACCACCAGATATCGTAGTCATGGTATGTAGCCGTGGCAAGTAGGATCTGGATGGACTTAAGCATAGCACCTTAGAAAAGGCTTTATCATGATCCACTCGTGGTCAATGATGCAAACCTTTAACAAGTCTAGCTTTGAAAGTCTCAACTTTTCCATCTACACCAAGTAATCTTCTCAAGATATACTTGCTCCTGATGGGGATTTAACCCTTCAGATATTGCAACAAAAGTCCATACTTTGTTGGTGTATGAGGATTCCATCTCAGATCGTTAAACATCCAGCCATTCTTACAGAGTCTCACTCCTGATGGCCAGCTCGAAACTAGTTGGGTCATCATCTCATGATGCAATCCTGGCTCCCACTGTCATAGAGAAACCGAAGTAACTCTCAGGTGGGTGAGGAACCCTACTAGATCGGCGGAGAGGCTGAGGTTCATTGGTATCTACTGAATCCTTTGGTTGTACTAAATCATCTGCCGTCATTTGTATAGCTGGAACCTTTCCAGTTGTACATAACAGACCTTGCCTCGAGCTTGTCCGGATTTTGCTTTTAGACATAGGTCGGACAACCCCCAAATCTTAACTAGCTTAAGACATGGGCTCTTCCCTTTCCATATCACATATGAAATGGTAGGCAACTGATTTGATTCGAACCCTATTCAATAGGTATGCAACTTCTCAAGTGCATAACACCCCAAAGGAAATAGGTAACTCAGTAGTACTCATCATAGAGCGCACCTTATCATATAGGGTGTGTCTGCTCCACCCCGATTTACCATCGTGCTATGGTGTATTCGGAGGAGTAATGCCGAGAGAGAATCTCATTCTCCTTTAGAATAGTCCTGGAATTCCGTGCACAAGTATTCTCCTCCTCGATCACATCAAAGGACATAATACTTATACCCATATTTTGGTTCTCTACTTCTTTCTTATATTCCGTGAATATCTCAAAAGGTTCGGACTTGTGCTTCAACAGGAACATATGTCTGAATCTCGAGAGATCATCAGAGAATGTAATGAAGTATAAAGAACCATTCCTGGTATGTGTAGACAGGGGACCTACATACATCAACATGTATCATCCCAAGAGTTCACTAACTCTTTCTCTGTTTCCAATAAACAGAGCTGTGGTCATCTTATCTCTGTGACATGACTGGCGAGTTTCACAAGATGTAAATTCAAACAAATTTAAATATGCATCTTTATGTAACTCCAGCCAGTCGGGTCGCATTGATATGACCAAGTCTACAATACCTCAAGAAGGATTCGTTCATTCCTGAACTCTTCCTCTTCTGTGTGTTCCGTATACTAAGAACTGTAGTTTGATTTAGAACATCAATGCTTTTAGATAACGTGCCTGAACCGATCAACTTTTGATATAGGAAATGTTCAAAACATTATCCAACAATACAAAATATTATCATTTCTTCACTAATAAAGAGACTGATATGATTTTGTATATCAGGTTCGGTATCTAATAACATTCGTTCAGAATCAACGTATTCAGGTAATACAGGGTGACAGTGACCGACAGACTTGGCTGCAACACTTGCCCTGTTTTCTGCCTCATGAAACTTATCACCCGTTCTCAGTTTTTCTACCCTTTTGTAGCCCTATGTAACAGATTACATATCTGGGATCCTGATCCGGTATCACATACCCAGGATCGGGAGGATACTGAGAAACAGTTCTTTGTAATGAACACACCCGAAGATGATGCATCAACATGCACTTTCTTCGTTTGGGCGGCACGGGAAATCTGGTATTCCCCAATTTCCTGCTCTGTCTTATAACAATTATAAGGTGGAGCGGGACCAACGTTCCCCAGCTCAGTATAACAAGCGGGTTCAGTCAATTATCCGTATTATTATCTTGATTTAAGGCATGATATGGTCGCTACCCGGAGAGAGAGAGAAGAAAACACTCAGCGTGCGCTCTTGCAAGAATAGATTGGTTATATTTTATCTAATCAGGATGGCTCCCACTGCTTTTTATCAAATCTTCCTTCAAACCCTAAAAGGAAAGACTAGCCGGGATTAATTACACACTACAAGTTCGCCAATCTTTCAGCCAGGCCAGTGTCGGTACTTTGAGGGAGGTCCCCCGTGCTTTCGCACGAACCTAATTAATGTAAACCTCGTTTTCCCAGAGGCATAACCCCGTTGACACCTTTCTAGACGCCTACTTGATCAGCTAATTGCAATGTGTAAAACTCTCCTAGGAGTAACTCTTACTCGCAGTGGGTATCGGGATCCAACTATCTCATAGAAGGTATGCAATCTCATTGCAAATTTCAACACTTGAAATTCCCGATAATGCTTTTACCCCTATTGTTCTATGACCTTGACGAATGCCAAACAACCCATAGTCTACTAGTCAAGTTCAACCCGTACATTTCTTGATTGAATTAAACCCACCCGCACGACCCTTGACGAATGCCAAACAACGCCGTACGAATACCCTAATCCAATCTGCATCATATGCATAAGCAGATAAATACTAGTTAGCTACCGTACACTACGCCTTGACGAATGCCAAACTACCGTAGCACGAATACTAAGTAGTACTTAGCTGAAATGACGGAGGGCTACGCAGGTTTTCATAAAACCATGAGCGTAATGAACTTGATATCGTTGTAGAATCAAATGAAGTTTAGAAATGGAGTGATTTTGAGGCCTTTCCAGTTTTCCTAAAGGGGTCACTCTGTAAGTCTACGCTAGCGCCCCGGCAGTCTACAGACGCCAAATGCGGAACAAAAAACTTTTAACTTGGCGCTATCGTATACTTTAACCCGGATCTGCCATTATTGCTAATCTAACAAACTGTAAAGAGTGTAGGAATGTTATACCGAACGATCCGAGTCCTTCGTTCTTCAACCATCATCCCACGCTCCGTTGCGGCTGCTCCGATCTCGTCGATCGCCGATCTCCTCGTCGAGGTGGCACCACATGATCGGTTCTTTAAACGGGCTCCCGCCTCTGACTCGAGGCAACTCGATCGTCAAGTTTGCTAAAAGAGACGACCAAGATTGATGTAGAGAATGAGTAGATGACTTTGTCTCACTTCGTCCAAATCCGTGGACGATCGGTTAATGAAGTTGCCGTGGAAATCGGGTGATGGAATGAAATGAACTGTGAATTCCATACACCCCAAAACTATCATATCTTTTCTAACCGAAATGAAACCTCAAGTGAGAGTGTGAGCGTCAGGAGAGAGAGAGGGGGCCGGCCTCATATAGGAAGAGGGGGGTGACCGTAGGAGAGGGGGGTGACCACAAGCAAAAGATATTATCATAACAAATATCCTAAGGAAAACAAAACCACTAATAACAAAGCATGAGTCATTAGGCTAGTCATCAAAAACAATAATGACACCATTAATGCCTAATGAGTCATGAAGCCACTTCATCACTTCTAGAAGCTTCTAGAATGATGACTCACTCCATCTGAAGAAAAGATAAATCCGTCTTTAACAGAATGTTAAAAGACGGCTGATAGAAAACTGGAAACTGGCAACTTCCAAAAGTGATCCTGAAACGACTTTCAGGATGACCCCGAAACTGTATAAATATACCCGCATTTATATTACGACCGAATACAAATGCAACTGAGACAAAGATATTATACCTACTCAATATAATACTCGGATCCGGCTTAAACCAAAGCCGACCAGTATCAACTTCCCGAAAACTGACACGTGCGTAAACGCACGTGCATTTTCCGAACCCTGCCATAACACCATACGGCCTCTACAACGTTTCGCCCGAACTTGGGAAACTGTCTGTGGGGGACTCTAATGACTCGTCAGCACCCTGGCAGTGGGTTTAACCACAAACCGTCAGCGGCACTAGCTATGCATAACGGCTGCCCATGGACTGACCTCAAGGGTGGCCGAGGAGCGAACTCAAGGGAGACCGATGAGCGAACTCCTCCGAAAACCCTACTGAGCCTAACAGTGACAATGTATATACAGTCCGGTCCGTTCGTCAATGAGTATCGCATATCTGCCTAGGGGGCTAGCAACGTCAGACCCCCAATAGCAGTATAAGTCGTGTCGGAGTGAAGCCCAATAACACCCTGAGATACTACTGGAGTACCTACCAGTAAATCTCCTGCCATGGCCATGGACTTTGTGTAATGGCTCTCCTAGACACAGCACGACCTCGCCCCCAATACCGGGAGAGACGAATCCCCTGCCGATCCGCTCACGTGCCTCCATATGGCTCGGGACTGTACCCAAAAGCTACCTGTTTGCACGACTCCTTTGAGCCGTGGTAGGGTAGAAATCAAAGCACAGTGGGAACTCATACGAGACAAATGACGACCTCAGGTTGATGAACTAACCTGTACACATGTCACCAGGGAACTGCTATCTGACGATAGATATAATACTAACTAGCAGATTCCCGGCGAGTCCTGTCCGGTGTACTCATAACCCAATGAGCACCTGTATACATCTTAGGTGATCCAACTGACACCAGTGGCTTGTGAGACCGGCCACCGCCCCTCGTCGGGGTCTCGACTGTATACACTAGTCTACTCCGGAGTATCGATGCCCTGTCTCGAAACTCCTACGACTAGGGACCACAATTAAGGATATGCATATAAACTACCCAACTCTCACGTATATGATCGCCATCATACTGTTGGTAGTAAAGCAAGATCCTAAGGGCTCTATCAAAGTGTAACATGCAATCAGTCACCTGAACATGTACACGACTGATAAAGGCAAACCAGATAGTATACTATCATTTCGAGTAAGACTGTCCTACCGGGATAGGTCCTCCGCAATCATTGCAATCACGTACCTGCGATCCAATAATTGACTATGAGGGCACTATCTCCAACAATCTCCCACTTGCACTCAAGGCTAATATTGCGATGTCGACTACTCACAGCCCGTGTGAAACCGAACATCCAACTCCTCTACTAATCAGTTTCACAAAGCCCGTTTGTAAAACTATTGTGTTCGAGAAATAGCCTCGGTGAGTGGATCCGCCTAGAAGTATCTTTCAATATCTCTCTAAATCTCAAGTTCGCGGAGAAAGCCATCTCCCGAATTGAGTAGTACCTGTCTTAGAATATGTTTGGATATCTGATGGGACCTTAGTTCATAAATGAACTCCATATCCAAACTTCTTAGACTGTATCGATCACTGAACCTAATCAGTATCGGGCACCTTGCTTCCCACAGTATCCTCTTGGACCACCTGTCCATAATACTGTCCCTCTTCGTCAGAGGGAAAAACTATAACTCTGACAATCTCTCTGTCAACCATGTCACCTTTGAAGCTTGGAATGATAACCGTCTCCCGAAGGAGGCTGCCGTCATCAAATCCATAGAACATGCACTTATGTTCTATAACTGCTTCCTTATGTTTCTCCAGGATTGGATTAATACAATCTTATTGCATCTAGTGCAAAACCAACATTTGGTGTGGTACTTGACATCTCATGATTGACTCAATTGCCTAAGCAAGTGATCTGCCAATCATGCACATCCCTCTCCTCTTTAGTCTGTACGACACCTTTAGAGAGGGTGACTCCATCACCTGCAGGTACACCACCATGCTAGGAGTCAACTATTCCAAAAACCATTAGAATATCTGTCAAAGTACCCACATTGGGAAACTACCCAAATCCAGATCTAAAACCATAGATCTAGAAACCAGAATGTCAAATATTATATCCATATCCTGTCTGGAGAAACAACTGTGTGACGACCATAGTACAACCGATCGTAGTATAGGAATTTTACTTCCTACTCTGTGTATGTCATCCAGATAACATGACATCACACCCTACTACCTTCTTAACCGATCCATCCCCTATTCTGATTGAAGTCAAACCCATGACTATCACATCAAAATTAGATGATCTATCTCCGCTATAACTGCTCAAGTCTATAAATAGATATAAGCATCTTGCCCACTATGCTTCCGTTGCTCCCACTGACTACGACAACCCTCCTACCGGGTCTCATAACCTGGAACAACAGTAGTGTCAAGTCTGGGTAGATAAGAACCTCCCTGTCACCGTCTCTGAGGCTACCGAAGTACCTCTCGGGTGTCTGAGGTTACCTACCATACCTGCGGAGTGGCTATTGGAATGTCAAACCTGATTGAATGTATAGGTCCTATTAAATTTTTCCGTAATCGTTCGCGGTTCTGGAATCTCTTCCAGTTCTACCATACTCCCACTACTGTTTTCTGAAAAAGATCCATTTTTACTAAAACTGTGGCGAGTCAAGAACAATATCACTATTGATCTTCTAAATGGTAGAATATCAACCCTCGTCATAGCCAGGGTCAACCCACAAACAGCCATTACAGAAACGTGCCCTGAGTTATCCAGTGTCTGGTTTTAATCATAAGCTGGACAACTCCCCGTACCTTAATTTTTTTTTTAAGGTACGAACTATTCTATATCCAATATAGAAACTTTGGCACTAATTTAATTTGGAACCATATTTAAATCCATGCATCTGTCTCCAGTGCATATCAACTTAATGGAAAGAGGCTAATCAGCATTACTCAACTTAAGAATCCATCCAATTATGAGTAACCTGAAAGAGAAACACGTTTCTCAAAACCATCACTATCATCTGAATACCAATCACAAGAATCTACATCTTCGATCTCTTTGAAGAATCCCGATACTTGTGATACCCGGTTCTCTACTTTATTCTTATACCCACAACTTCTGAAAACTTAGACCTTGTATTTCTACGAAACACTTGTCTAAAAACTAGAGAAGCTATAAGTAAACAGAACAAAGTACGAGGACCTACCCCTTTGTCCTGATGGACACTTGGACAACATACAATACTCTGTATAAGTCCGCTGAGTTAAACAACTCAAAACCTGTGCGTTGTCGGTGGAAAACTGTACCCTGGCGATTTCCTCAAATATCACCAATTACAACGAATTCCGATATAATGAGGATGATCACCTAATTCCCAATATCTTACTCCCACTCATCATCTGTAAAACCATACAGATATGAGAATGAAACCTGGTAAATACATACCCTTGGAGTAAGTGTCTAATCGGGAAAACAGTTTTTCCTTTAACAATGCACTGAAACATGAAAATGTTTCGTAGGGGTATCCTGGTATTCATAGCAATGCCTCTTCCATAATCCAATTCATGACTTCAACCGTATATTTTATTGCCATCTCTCCAAATCCCTTTATTTGTCTTTAGTCGTTACCTTCTGTACACCATCGTTAGGCTAAATGGTTTTCTTCCTTCCCTACCGTTCGGCACCAGCCTATGGTTTGGAAGAAGACTATCCAGTAAGCATAATAGGTGTACCCTCCTAAACCAAGGAGTACTCGCATCTCGAGAGAAGGTGATGATAAAAGACAACTGAATAATACCTTATTCTTTTAAAGGTGAAATAGGAGCGGCGATGAAGTACGCGGTTTTGGTCGTGAATGATATCAGTCGCAATTTACTTTGCCCTCTTTCTAATCCCTTTATTTTGTCTTTACATATTACCTTCTGCACACCCTACTTAGGCTAATTGGTTTTCTTCATTCCCTACCTTTCGGCACCAGCCTATGGTTTGGAAGAAGACTATCCAATAGGCGTAATAGGTGTACTCTCCTAAACCAAGGAGCTCTCGCAACCTGAGAGAAGGTGATAATAAAAGACAACTGAATAAACCAATTCTATTTCTCCTGAACCTGGATCCATCCTCGAAGAAGTCCCTTCGAGTTCGTATATAACCATACGATGGCTCTATCCAATGGAAGTGGATATCCGTAATAATACGGGTGTTCTGAGAAATTCAAAGGGTAAAAGAAGGAGTGGCAATGACTTATGCAACTCAGATAATCAAAAGCCAGTATTTTAAGAAGGTTCGGTCAACCTGGTCACTGAGTCATAGTCTAAGGTCGGTCAAAGGTCGCTGCCAAAGAGAGAGAGAGAAAAGAAACACTCTGCGTGCACTCTAACCTAGATCAGAATGGTCATCACTTTATCTAATCCGGAAACCTCCCACTGTCCTGTCAAATTCTCCTCCAAACCTAAAGAAGAATCAATCGGGATCACCCGAAGAGTAAACCAACTCATCAGTGGGAATCGGGATCCAACTCTCATCGCATGATAACGTGATGGAATGCATCCACGTTACTCATACTCCAGAAGGTATGCGCATACTTGGCAAGTTTCAGTTTCTTTAGAAACTCCCGATATAGTTTTTGCCCCATGCTCTTATAACCTTGGCGTTAGGTCAAAATGTCATAAGTCACATGCCAAGTTCTACCCATCACTATCTTGTTAATTTGAACCCACCCGCACATGCCCTTGGCGTTAGGTCAAAATGGCAGAACGGCTGTCCCAAACTAACTCATCTATCTATGCAACAATTGAATACCCAGCAGCTACCAAACACTATGCCTTGGCGTTAGGTCAAAATACATAGCTTGAATACTACTGAATATCCAAAAGAAGTGACGGAGGGCTACGGCTGGTTTTTGGCGAAAAACCTTTAGCGTAGTGAACTTGATATCGCTGAAGGAACCTGATAGCTTTTTAAAATATAGTGGCGAAAACCTTTTGCTAAAGAGGTCACTCCCGGTAAAGGGATCTCGGCTCTTTCCTCGTGGAATGAGGTGCAGGATATTCCACTGAATACCGCTATGCAAAGCAACTTGTAATCGACTATAGTGAAGTTATTACTCTGACGCAAACTTCTGTCCAAGGGGTAAGTCCCGGTGAAGGGATATCGGCCCTTGCCCCGTCGAATGAGGTGCTGGATATTCCACTGAATACCGCTATGCATAACAAAAGAAAATGTCTTTGCAATAACACTTTTTAAAATTGTTCCAACAACTCAAACAGGTTTGTTTTTCTTTGCATTGATCAGAATCAATGCAGTCCCATCAATCAATCACACCAGAAAAGAACGAAAATAAAATGTACGTATATGCCATCCGCATTCGTCACTGGGTCCCGTCATCACCCGTTAGGTTACTTAACTAACGACAGAGCGGGGACTGGACTAGCGCGGGTGTAAAACATATACAACATCTAATAGTATATAAACCAATATACATAATCGCTCCAGGCGTGATAATATGCAACATTACAGAAAAGTAATAAGCATTACAGAACAATACAGATATCTGGGATCCCCGAGTTTCACAGAGCCGCTGCTGAAACTCGACGTTCCCCTGTCGTGTGGATAGCCTGTGCAATGAATCCTAGACCCCTATGGGTGCGGCAAGTTACCCGCCAAAACCTGAAGCGAGGTAGTCCCCACAGCATAGTAAATGGAACACCCGGCACTTCACGGAATCCGGTAAATTGAGCACCCCTCCTTGGGTCAACCTGTACCCCCTACGAGTGCGGCGAATAGTCTGCCAATTCTGAAGTGGGGCCCCTCTGCCTCTCAAAGCCATGAGATGCGGACCCGTTGCTTTCCCGAACCCGGCTATCCGTGCACTCCGTCTCGGGGCAAAACCTAGTACAGTAATGAAAAATAGTACAATAGGTACATCGACCGCATCCTGGCCGTGCCCCAAAAGAATATTATACAACAGGCAGTGACGGCTGTCCACAAGTTGGACGCTCGCCCCGCAATATCAAATGTACAAATAAACACAAACTGTACTATCATTGCACACTGCTATCCACCACGACAAATCCGCAACATCACAGCACAACACAGAACATCAACGCGAATGTCACGTTCGCAAACCCGTCTAAAAGAACTATAGCAATCGGACGCGGTTTACCGATCAAATGACATTCCCGGTCGGAGATATAATGTAAGCACTGTAAACTAACGCGTTTAAATTTCGATCGACCAAAGACCAAATTTCAAAAAAGTGGGCCCGACAGCTTACTGGTGAACAGTAACAAAATCTGGGCCAAAATTTTATATACCAAAAACCACAAAATCCCACCAAGAACCCACTGGAAAAATTTGGGGCCACGAGCTCACTGTTTGGCCGCGGAAGCGCGGTCAAACCATAGGTTTGACCGCGTTTCCGCGGCAGTCTCATCGAATCTCGTGCCCAAATTTCTACGTCGTTCTTAGAATTCCCTGCACGGATTTTTAAGACATCCAGAAATTAATTTCGACACCGTTTAAAATCAACAGAAACTGTCGTGCAAGGATTTTGTCGTTTTTGATTTTCGGTCGGATCGATGTTTTGAACGCGTTAGCACAAGTTAGTATAGCAAAATGGTTAGGCTCTGATACCACTGTAAGTCTACGCTAGCGCCCCGGCAGTCTACAGACGCCAAATGCGGAACAAAAAACTTTTAACTTGGCGCTATCGTATACTTTAACCCGGATCTGCCATTATTGCTAATCTAACAAACTGTAAAGAGTGTAGGAATGTTATACCGAACGATCCGAGTCCTTCGTTCTTCAACCATCATCCCACGCTCCGTTGCGGCTGCTCCGATCTCGTCGATCGCCGATCTCCTCGTCGAGGTGGCACCACATGATCGGTTCTTTAAACGGGCTCCCGCCTCTGACTCGAGGCAACTCGATCGTCAAGTTTGCTAAAAGAGACGACCAAGATTGATGTAGAGAATGAGTAGATGACTTTGTCTCACTTCGTCCAAATCCGTGGACGATCGGTTAATGAAGTTGCCGTGGAAATCGGGTGATGGAATGAAATGAACTGTGAATTCCATACACCCCAAAACTATCATATCTTTTCTAACCGAAATGAAACCTCAAGTGAGAGTGTGAGCGTCAGGAGAGAGAGAGGGGCCGGCCTCATATAGGAAGAGGGGGGTGACCGTAGGAGAGGGGGGTGACCACAAGCAAAAGATATTATCATAACAAATATCCTAAGGAAAACAAAACCACTAATAACAAAGCATGAGTCATTAGGCTAGTCATCAAAAACAATAATGACACCATTAATGCCTAATGAGTCATGAAGCCACTTCATCACTTCTAGAAGCTTCTAGAATGATGACTCACTCCATCTGAAGAAAAGATAAATCCGTCTTTAACAGAATGTTAAAAGACGGCTGATAGAAAACTGGAAATTGGCAACTTCCAAAAGTGATCCTGAAACGACTTTCAGGATGACCCCGAAACTGTATAAATATACCCGCATTTATATTACGACCGAATACAAATGCAACTGAGACAAAGATATTATACCTACTCAATATAATACTCGGATCCGGCTTAAACCAAAGCCGACCAGTATCAACTGCCCGAAAACTGACACGTGCGTAAACGCACGTGCATTTTCCGAACCCTGCCATAACACCATACGGCCTCTACAACGTTTCGCCCGAACTTGGGAAACTGTCTGTGGGGGACTCTAATGACTCGTCAGCACCCTGGCAGTGGGTTTAACCACAAACCGTCAGCGGCACTAGCTATGCATAACGGCTGCCCATGGACTGACCTCAAGGGTGGCCGAGGAGCGAACTCAAGGGAGACCGATGAGCGAACTCCTCCGAAAACCCTACTGAGCCTAACAGTGACAATGTATATACAGTCCGGTCCGTTCGTCAATGAGTATCGCATATCTGCCTAGGGGGCTAGCAACGTCAGACCCCCAATAGCAGTATAAGTCGTGTCGGAGTGAAGCCCAATAACACCCTGAGATACTACTGGAGTACCTACCAGTAAATCTCCTGCCATGGCCATGGACTTTGTGTAATGGCTCTCCTAGACACAGCACGACCTCGCCCCCAATACCGGGAGAGACGAATCCCCTGCCGATCCGCTCACGTGCCTCCATATGGCTCGGGACTGTACCCAAAAGCTACCTGTTTGCACGACTCCTTTGAGCCGTGGTAGGGTAGAAATCAAAGCACAGTGGGAACTCATACGAGACAAATGACGACCTCAGGTTGATGAACTAACCTGTACACATGTCACCAGGGAACTGCTATCTGACGATAGATATAATACTAACTAGCAGATTCCCGGCGAGTCCTGTCCGGTGTACTCATAACCCAATGAGCACCTGTATACATCTTAGGTGATCCAACTGACACCAGTGGCTTGTGAGACCGGCCACCGCCCCTCGTCGGGGTCTCGACTGTATACACTAGTCTACTCCGGAGTATCGATGCCCTGTCTCGAAACTCCCACGACTAGGGACCACAATTAAGGATATGCATATAAACTACCCAACTCTCACGTATATGATCGCCATCATACTGTTGGTAGTAAAGCAAGATCCTAAGGGCTCTATCAAAGTGTAACATGCAATCAGTCACCTGAACATGTACACGACTGATAAAGGCAAACCAGATAGTATACTATCATTTCGAGTAAGACTGTCCTATCGGGATAGGTCCTCCGCAATCATTGCAATCACGTACCTGCGATCCAATAATTGACTATGAGGGCACTATCTCCAACACACTCCCGGTGAAGGGATCGTCGGCCCTTTCCTCATCGAATGAGGTGCGGGATATATCACATATATCACTGTGCAAAGCAAAAACTCTTAAAAGCAATCAAAAACAAACCGAGTGTGTAGCATCTGCCAGTTATTGCTAAAGGAGTCACTCCCGGTGAAGGGATCTCGGTCCTTTCCTTATCGAATAAGGTGCAGGATATATCACATATACCGCTGTGCAAAGCAAGAACTGTAGCTACCTGTTTTATTTTGAAATTCGATTCCACAACATCTTTAGGTTTCTTTTCTTTCATTAATCACATTAATGAAGTCCCATCATTTAAGTCACCTAAACATCACAGATAGATATGACGTACACTTATGCCATCCGCATTCGCCTCGATGTCCCCTCGTGCACCGTTAGGTTAGGTAACTAACGACAGAGCAGGGCAGGGCTAGCGCGGGTGTAAAACATAAGTAACGTCTATATAATATATCATATATACTATATACTGTATCTATCACAGAACATCACATGATCACATCACAGATATCGCAGCAGAAGAATCATATGAAATATTGGATATACTAGGACGTCTGTGTTTTCAATACGAGCCAGTACAAAACACGGATTCCACGGTCGTGATGAATAGCCAAACCCACACCCCTAGACCCCTACGAGAGCGGCAAGCAACCCTACCAATTCTAGAGTTAGGAGACCCGGACTCGACTCCTCGAGTTGGTCTCCCACTGGACTCCAGAACCCGGTTACTTGTGCCCTCCTCCTTGGGTCTATCCTAGTGCGGAAAAGAAAATAATATACAAAAGGTGACATCTTCCGCAACATGGAAGTGCCCCAATTAAAAGAATATTACATACAAGTTTTTACATGAATGAAAATGAAAAACACTCATCTCACATAAAAACCCCCGGCTATTCAAACACGACGATCCAATATAACATATCCAGCAACACATAACATCACATGTCATCAACGTAAGTAAGTATGCATACCCCAATTGTCGTTGACGTATAGCAACGAAACCGGCGATATCACCATACTACACTTACGGTCACAGAAAAGAAAGTGTAAAACTACAACAGTTGGAATCCGCAACATGCATAGACATCACATGCCTAATCAAATGAATTACTTAGACATCACATGCCTAACAATTGTAAACCCCGCATTTTAGTCTTAAAATCGAAAACACTTTCCAATATCAAGTCGGGCAATTCAACAAGATTCCCGACATCCTGATCGAATACTCGTCGCAAACTTCAATAGGCGGCCGCACCCCCGATACCGTCGACGAAGTGCACCAAGGCGGAACACCGCTGCCGCGAGCACCCGAAGGGATGCTTTCGGCGATAGGGTTCTCCTACAGTCACTTGGTCGGGGCTATGGGGTGAGGCTGTCTATTAAGTTTATCCGGCGAATATCCGCGTACGCTACGTGATTGCGACGGACTTTTGATCACATCAAAATTCCGTGGCAACCGATCAAGTGAGACTAAAGTGCTATGTTTATAACATTCATTCAGTTATCTCATAACCTTTTGTGAATTCCAATTATTGTATCCCATTCCGGATAATTAGAAAATGTCAAACTTTCCGATCGAACAATCGAACACCCAAGTTTTCCCGATACAGCTCAACACATGAAACAAGTTCAAAGACATTCACTTCGTGCCTCAGTACCAACGGTCCAGCCGTAGAAGGGTCAAGCCAACGCCTCACATGTGGCACGCCGTACTGCCCCAAACCCGAAGGTTCAAAAGGCAGTTCAAGACGGTCACATAATCGAGTTATGGTTTGTTGTCTTCTAGAGGGTCCATCGCGTTACTTGCATTACTTAGAATGTCTTTAAACTACGGAAAAATCCAACACTTGGAAATTTCCCAACAGGGGAAAAATTGGGTATTTATATCCGGTCGAAACTTTTCAACATGTTCAAAAATTATCCGGAAAACACATAGACAGAATAAGACTTTCCGATCGAAACTACGAGCCCCCAAAACAACTCAGAAAAACTCAACTCTTGAGTTCAGATTAAAATATTCCAGGAAAATCAGCACTGCGGATTAAGAGTTACTGTGCAAATTTGACACGTGTCGCGATCTTGTTGGCCGCGGAAGAGCCGCACAAGCCCTACTTGTGCGGCGCTTCCGCCGCACTCTGGTGGAATCGTGTGTTCAAATTTCACAGTTATTCTCAGAAAAGCCTGCTTGTTTTTCTGGATATTTTTAATTGCCAAAAATCAACATTTTTGAAAAAAGTACAGAGAGCGATTTTGCAATGGGATTTCGGTTCGATCGGGTTTCTAATTCCGTCCGGGGATCGCCTAAGGCTCTAGCTAGGCTCTGATACCACTGTAGGGTTCCTAGGCACATCAAGGGGTTGTCACAAGGCATCAACCATGCCAAACAAAATTTTTACATGTGCCGAAGAACTCTAATACGGATCGTTGGCTAGAGTTTAGGCGAAAAAGAAGAAGCTACTAGTTATCAACATAACTAAAGAGTGAAAGAAAAATACAACCTTTGTAGTTTCTTTGCTCCACCTCCATAGCTCCATGACGATGTCCCTTCGCTTCGATCGTCGGATCCCGGACTCCGGTGATGGTTTCGTCGGAGAAATAATCGGGCTAAGTCGAAGACTACGATGCCGAAGAAGATCTACGTCGAGGCAACTCAAACTCGAGCTCCGCCTTCACCAAGTCAAGAAACTTGTGAAGATAACACTCTCTTCAACAAGGCAAGTTGTAGAGAATGAAGAAAGAGGAGGTGGGTTGACTTTAGATTTTGTTTTCTCACTCATTTGATAAGGTTGCCATTAATGGAAAAGAGCTTTTCTTCTTCTTGATGAAGAAGAAGAAGCATGAAAAAACATGAGTCTCATTTTTCCATATGAAGAATAATATCATAAGTATCATAATGGAAACCATAGTTAGTTGTAGAGATGGAACCATGGTTGGATTGTATGGTTGGGTCAAAGTCAAGAGACAAAATGGTGTAAGCTTCAAAGCTTCATCAATTTCATGAAAGATAAATAAATAGCCACCATTTTATTCTTGCCCCCCACTATGAATAACAAATGAAATAAATAGATAATGAAAAGAAAACCCTAACCATTATACAACCATGGTTTGATCTTTACACAAACTTAAGTTAGCTTGTATCAACAAACATGATACAAACAAGTGCACATGAAAGTATATCACATATACAATATGCACAACAAGTGAGAAAAACCATCTTAAGTGAACCAATATTAGTTAATGTAAAGTAATATATCAAATATATAATTATACATTAAATCATTAAATCAACACTTGATTTAACGATCCGGTCATATCACATATAACCGACTAATATGAATAGTAACAAATTATCGAATCAACACTTGATCCGATAACCCGGCTATATCGCATATAACCGATCAATGTTACAAATCGCGAGAATGGAATACAGTATCACATACTGGTATTATTCTCGGCCCCGCACATATCTCATATGCGCTCCTATTTCATTTTGCTCGAGCCAGGAAACCTCTGTGTAGGACTCTAAAGACTCGTCAATACGCCGGTAGCAGGTGATGATCATATCAAACACCCACAAGCCGCAAGCGGTCTGCCAAACGTAACGGCCACCCGGGTATTGAGCGATCAGAAGATCGACGAGCTAGCCCGCTCACACTCCTGTGAATCTAACCAGTAACACTACCATACAGTCCGGTCTGTTCGTCTGATATGTCGCATATCAAGTCTAGGGGTGGTATGCGTCAGACCCCAATAACCGATAAGTCGTGCCGATGTGAGGCTCATAACGGGTCGAGAAACTACTGGTAACACTTACCAGCAATTCTCTAATCAGCCCTGGCCAGGGACTTCCTGTTATAGCCAATCGAACACAGTGCAACATCAACTCCCTATACCGGGAGAGACGAATCCCCTCCTATCGCTCATTGCCTCCATGTGACTCGGGACTGTACCCAAAAACCACCGTTTTGCACGCCCTCATGGACGTGGTAAGATGGAAATCAAAGCACAGTGGGAACCACACAAGACTCTATGACGATCTCGGGTCAACAGACTACTCTGTACCAGTGTCACCTGAGAACTGCCATCTGACGTAAGGTATAATACCATCTGGGAGTTCTCGGCGAGTCCGTCCAGTGTACCCAGTCTCTACTGAGCACCCGTATATCATCTCCGATGTCAAACACCAATGGATATGGGATCATCCATCGCCCATCTGTATGGGTCGAGAAGGTATACGCTAGTCTACTCTGGTATATCGATGCCCCGTCTCGATACACCCACGACTAGGGACTTTGAAGGATGTACTTATGGACTACCATGTCCCCACTAGTATGATCCGCATCATAGTCCAGGTAGTCAAGTACACATCCTATGGGCTTTACCAACATGTAACAGAGAGACAATCATTGTACACGTTAAGGTAAAGAATAACCAGATAGCATACTATCATGTCGAGCAAGAAAGTCCTCCCTATATATGTCCCAGCATCCACTACAATATACATCATATGTACAGTAATGGCCTCTAGGGCATACATATAACTAACACCCTAGAGGCCAGTATTGTACAGATGAAGTATATTATATTGGATGCTTGGACATATATAGAGAGGACTTTCTTGCTCGATATGATAGTATGCTATCTGGTTGATCTTTACTTTAACATGCATACTTGTCTCTTTATACTGTCTTATCGTTACATGTTGGTAAAGCCCTTAGGATGTGTACTTGACTACCTGGACTATGATGCGGATCATACTAGTGGGGACATGGTAGTCCATAAGTACATCCTTCAAGGTCCCTAGTCGTGGGTGTATCGAGACGGGGCATCGATATACCAGTGTAGACTAGCGTATATGCTTCTCGACCCATGAGATGGACGATGGATGATCCCATATCCATTGGTGTTTGACATCAGAGATGGTATACGGGTGCTCAGTGGAGACTGGGTACACTGGACGGACTCGCCGAGAACCCCCAGATGGTATTATACCTCACGTCAAATGGCAGTTCTCTGGTGACACTTGTGCAGGTTAGTCTGTAGACCCGAGATCGTCATAGAGTCTTGTGTGATTCCCACCGTGCTTTGATTTCCACCTTACCACGCCCATGAGGGCGTGCAAAACGGTGGTTTTTGGGTACAGTCCCGAGTCACATGGAGGGAATGAGCGATATGAGGGGTTTCGTCTTTCCCGATATTGGGGGTTGATGTTGCGCTGTGCTCAATTGGCCGTAACAAGGAAGTCCCTGGCCAGGGCTGATTTAGAGATTTACTGGTAAGTGTTACCAATAGTTTCTCGACCCGTTATGAGCCTCACATCGGCACGACTTATCGGTTATTGGGGTCTGACGTTCACCACCCCTAGACTTGATATGCGACACATCAGACGAGGAGACCAGACTGTACGGGAAGTGTTACCGGCAGGCTTTTACAGGAGTTGGAGCGGGCTTGCTTGTTGATCTTCTAATCGCTTAATACCCGGGTAGCCGTTACGTCCAGCTAGTACCGCTGACGGCTTGTGGGTGTTGTTAGTTATATATATGCCCTAGAGGCCATTGTTGTACATATGATGTATATTATAATGGATGCTTGGATATATATAGAGAGGACTTTCTTGCTCGTCATGATAGTATGCTATTTGGTTTCACTTTATCTTAACATGTTGACTTGTATTGGTTTACTGTTTTTCTCTCACATGTTGATAAAGCCCTTAGGATCTATACTCGACTACTGGGACTATGATGAGATCATACTAGTGGGGCCATGGTGGTCGATGAGTACATCCTATAACTGTTCCTAGTCGAGGGTATATCGAGACAGGGCATCGATACACCAGAGTAGACTAGCGTATACGCATCTTGACCCATATGATGGGCAATGGATGATCCCATATCCATCGGTGTTTGACATCAGAGATGGTGTACGGGTGCTCAGTGGAGACTAGGTTCACTGGACGGACTCGCCGAGAACTCCCAGATGGTGATATGCCATACGTCAGATGGCAGTTCTCCGGTGACACTGGTACAGGGTAGTCTGTAGTCCCGAGATCGTCATAGAGTCTTGTGTGATTCCCACTGTGCTTTGATTTCCACCTTACCACGTCCAAGAGGGCGTGCAAAATGGTGGCTTTTGGGTACGGTCCCGAATCACATGGAGGCAATGAGCGATAGGAGGGGATTCGTCTCTCCCGGTATAGGGAGTTGATGTTGTGCTGTGTTCGATTGGCTATAACTGGAAGTCCCTGGCCAGGGCTGATATAGAGATTTATTGATAAGTGTTACTAGTAGTTTCTCGACCCGTTATGAGCCACACATCAACATGACTTATCGGTTACTGGGGTCTGACGTATACCACCCCTAGACTTGATATGCGACATATCAGACGAAGAGACCGGACTGTACGGGAGTGTTACTGATTGGATTCATAGGAGAACGTACAGGCTAGCTTTTTGATCTTCTAATCGCTCAATACTTGGATGGCTGTTGCGTTTAGCTGACCGCTTGCAGCTTGTGGGTGTTTGATATGATCATCACCTGCTACCGGCGTATTGACGATTCTTTAGAGTCCTACACAGAGGTTTCTTGGCTCAGGCAAAATGGAGTAGAGGCACATCTGCGATACGCGCAGGACCGAGGATAATGCGATATGAGATACCGTATTATATTCTCGTGATATTTAGATATGAACCGGATCATCGGATCAAGTGTTGATTCGATGAATCGGTACATGATATATTAGTCGGTTATATTCGATATAGCCGGATTGTCGGATTAAATGTTGATTCGATGATTTAATGTATAATAATATATATGATATATTGTATTACATTACCTAATATTGGCTCGCTTTATTATTTCATTTTCTCACCGGATAATACATTGATATATATGCGATATATATTAATTGTATTATTTTCTTTTGTTGCAAATATATAATATATATGTGATATATATTATTGTGACATGATATAATTAATAATGAAACATGTTTAGTGATGATTAAATGAGGTTAGAGTTTGATTAGGGTTAGTTGCTTCATGCACCTTCTAGAAGTTATTCTTTTGTCATGAAGAAGATATTATGATAGATATTTTCTTATGACTCATATCTTAACCCAACCAAACCCTAGCCTTAGTTAACTCTCTACAAGGGTTATCCTAGTCATCATTAACCATGGTTGCATTATTATTGATATACTCATTTTCATTATTCATGACAAAATGAATTATCTCATTATTCATCTTCTTCTTCTCTCTTTAGCTTTGAGAAAGCTTACTAGAAATTCCTTTTGTGATGTTTTCATGTGAGAATTTGAATTAAAAAGATAGCATAAATACTACTCCATCATACTCATCTAATCTAGCCCATTATATTAGGGTGTTCACCTAATTAGAGTGAGAGAGCTTGGATTATAGCAACTTCGACGTAGATCATCGGATAAACGGAACACCACAAGCTAGCATGGATCGTTCGAGTCGTGGAGCCTCTCTTGAGTCCGGGAGATCGTGGATCGCGGCGAAGGGACTTCTACTCGGAGCTTATGAAGCGAAGGAGCGGACTAAAAAGGTTGTAATCCCTCACACTTAGTAATAAAGTTGTTATCTTGCATGTTAAACCCTAATAATCTAGCAAAGATCCCGGCTTTGGGTTGTTCGGCACGTGTAAAATTTTATCCGGGCATGTTTGATGCCTTATAAACCTTCACAAGAGTGCCTAGGAACCCTACAGTGGTATCAGAGCCTACCTAGAGCATTAGGCGACGTGTATACGAAGTTAAAACTCCGATCGAACCCCGAAACGACGAATCGACCCCCTCTCTGGATTTTTTTTCAAAACTGTGATTTTTCAGAATTAAAAATTCTTAAAAATACATGCAGGGAAATATAAACACAGAACTAAAAAACGAGCGCCCAATACGTACAAACCGCCGCGGATCCGCGGCCGTACCACGCTTGGACCGCGGATCTGCGGCCGTACGAAAGGATTGTGCACTAATTTTTCAACCGTAATATTATATGCTGTGATTTATATTTTCAGGATATTTTTAATCTTACTCAAGTGTTGAGTTTTCTGGGGTTTATTTTGTAATCGTTGATTCGATCGGAAAATTTAAATTTGTTATTATTTCCGGATATTTAGAAACTGTTGAAATGTTCGAACGGATATCATTAACTCACTTTTTCCCGGCACATAAAACTTTCAAGTGTTGAATTTTTATCGGGTTTAAATCTTTCGGAAAATTGTACAAGTTAAGCGGTGGACCCTCTAGAAGACAACAAACTTTAACTCGATTATGTGACCGTCTTGAACTGCCTCTAAACCTTAGGGTTTGGGGCAGTACGGCGTGCCACATGTGAGGCGTTGGCTTGACCCTTCTACGGCTGGATCACCGATACTGTGACATATTCTGGGATTATTTGAACTCCGCTCAAGTTTTGAACAATTTAGGAAATTTTGGGTATTTGATTATCTGTTCGGAAAGTTTAATACTGTCTATTTATCTGGAATGTGATACAATATGTGGAATTCATAGAGTTAGGTATGAAATGCGAAGTATGTGATATTTCGGATTTACGATGTCTAAAGTGATTATGGATTCCAAATGTTGTAGTTTTACAATTTCTTTTCTGTGACCGTAAGTGTAATATGTGATATGGCCGGTTTCGTTGCTATATGTCAACGACAATTAGGATGCGCATATTTACTTACGTTGATGACATGTGATGTTATGTGTTGCTGGATATGTTATATTGGATCGTCGCGTTTTGAATAGCCGCGGGTTTTTCTGTGAAATGAGAGTTTTTATTTTCATTCATGTAAAATTCATTTGTAATGTAATATTCTTTTATTTGGGGCACTTCCGGGTTGAGGTTGATGTCACCAGTGTTGTATATTATTTACTTTTCCGCATTAGGTAGACCTAAGGAGGGGAGCATAAGTAACCGGGTTCTAGGGTCCAGTGGGAGGCCATCTCGAGGAGTCGAGACCGGGTCACCTAACCCTAGAATTGGCAGTGTTACATGCCGCTCTCGCAGGGGTCTTGGGATGTGGGTTTGGCTATTTGTCGCGACCGTGGAATCCGTGTTTTATACAGGCTCGTATTGAAAATACGGACGTCTTAGTATATCCAATATTTCATATATGTTCTTCTGCTGCAATGTTCTGTGATGAGATCATATTACTGCCTAAGACGAATGCGTATACTAAATATATATATATGCTGATATATAAATATTACTGCTTTCGTTTCTTCTGTGATGCTTAAAAAGCATAAGCTGATGGGATTTTTATTAATGAGATTAATAAAAAGAAAAGAAACCTAAAAGATGTTGTAGAATCAAAACTTTATAAAAAGGGTAGCTACAGTTTTGCTTTGCATAGCGGTATATATGATATGCCCTGCACCTTATTCGATGAGGAAAGAGCCGAGATCCCTTCACCGGGAGTGACCTCTTTAGCGAAACTGGCAGATGCTACAAACTCGCGGTTTAGTTTTTGACAGCTTATATAGTTCTTGCTTTGCACAGCGGTATATATGATATATCCTGCACCTTATTCGATGGGGAAAGAGCCGAGATCCCTTCACCGGGAGTGAC
This sequence comes from Agapanthus africanus, assembly GCA_030015575.1. Lineage (NCBI taxonomy): Eukaryota > Viridiplantae > Streptophyta > Magnoliopsida > Asparagales > Amaryllidaceae > Agapanthus > Agapanthus africanus. The sequence goes on along the minus strand of JASDDO010000010.1, from coordinate 86,525,809 downwards.
CTCTTTAGCGAAACTAGAAGCCTCAAAAACACTCCTTTTCAAAAACACTCGATTCTACGACGATATCAAGTTCATTACGCTCAGGGTTTTCTGAAAAACCTGCGTAGCCCTCCGTCATTTCAGATAGAGACTGGTTAGTATTCGTGCTGCGTTTTTTGACCTTAGCCAAGGCGTGGTGTACAGTTGCTAATTAGTATTTATCTGCTAAAACATGAGATGTGATTGAGTTAGGGTAGTCGTACGACTTTGTTGACTTTAGCCAAGGGTCGTACGGGTGGGTTTAATTCAATCAGGAAATGACGGGTTGAACTTGACTAGCATTTATGATTTGTTGACTTAGCCAAGGTCATAAGTTGCTAGGGGTAAAAGCATTATCGGGAATTTCAAGTGTTGAAATTTGGAATGAGATTGCATACCTCCTATGAGATAGCTGGATCCCGATACCCACTGCGAGTAAGAGTTACTCCTGGGAGAGTTTTACACATGACAAATTAGCCGATCAAGTAGGTGTCTAGAAAGGTGTTAACAGGGTTATGCCTCTGGGAAAACGATGTTTATTTTAATTAGGTCCGTGCGAAAGCACGGGGAACCTCCCTCAAAGTACCGACACTGATCTGGCTGAAAGATTGACGAAATTGTAGGGTGTAATTAATCCAGGCTAATCTTACCTTTTAGGGTTTGAAGGTAGATTTGATAAAAACAGTGGGAGACATCCTGATTAGATAAGATAATAACCAATCTAATCTTGCAAGAGAATACGCTAAAGTTTTTTCTTCTCTCTCTCTCCAGGTAGCGACCATGTCAGGCCATAACCAAGATAATAATATGGATGTATTGACTGAACCCGATTATTGTACTGAGCAAGGGAACGTTAGACCCGTTCTTTCTTATAAGAGTTATAAGACTGAACAGGAAACAGGAGAATATCTGGATTCTTTAGCCGCCCAAAAGAGCATACATGTTGATGCATCTTCTTCGGGTGTGTTAGTTATTGAGAACTGTTTCTCAGTTCACCCTACGTCCTGGGTATTAGATACCGGATCAGGATCCCACATATGTAAATTGTTACATGGGCTATGGAAAGGTAGAGAACTGGGAAAAGGTGATCATACCGTTCAAGTAGGGAACGGTGCAAGTATTGTAGCTAAAGCAGTTGGAGAATATCACCTAGTATTACTAAGTCGTAATACACTGATTCTGAATGGGTTCTATTATATACCGAACATGATGTGCAACATTATATCAGTTTCTTTATTAAGTAAAGAAGGATATAATTTTGTAGTACAGGATAATGTTATGAACATATTCCTAGATCAAAAGTTGATTGCATCAGGCTCGTTACATAATGGCATATTCATCCTCAATCAAAATACAGTCCTCAATATACAAAACACACACAAGAGGAAAAGTTCAGAAATGAACGAATCCTACTTGTGGCATTGTAGACTTGGTCATATCAATGGACACGACTGGCTAAGTTACATAAGGATGGATATTTGAACCCGTTCGAATTATCATCTTATGATACTTGCCATTCATGTCTCAAAGGTAAAATGACCAAAGCTCCGTTTAGTGGACACAGAGAAAGAGTTACCGAACTCTTAGGACTGGTACATAGTGATGTATGCGGTCCCATGTCTACGCATGCCAGGAACGGTTCTTCCTACTTCATTACATTCATTGACGATCTCTCAAGATTCGGATATGTGTTCTTGATAAAACACAAGTCTGAAGCTTTTGAGAAATTCAGAGAATATAAGCACGGAGTAGAGAACCAAACGGGCAAAAGTATTAAGATTCTTCGATCTGATCGAGGAGGTGAATACTTAAGCAATGAGTTCCTAGATTATCTAAAAGAGAATGGGATTCTCTCTCAGCTTACTCCTCCTTATACACCACAGCACAACGGTGTATCGGAGCGGAGGAATCACACCCTATTAGATATGGTGCGCTCTATAATGAGTACAGCTGAGTTACCTATTTCCTTCTGGGGGTATGCGTTGGAAACAGCCATATACCTATTGAATAGAGTTCCAACTAAATCCGTGCCTACCACTCCATATGAGATATGGAATGGGAAGAGACCATCTCTTAGAAGAGTTAAGATATGGGGTTGTCCGGCCTATGTTAAAAAGCAAAATCCGGACAAACTCGAGGCACGATCAGTTCTTTGTAAGTTTGTAGGATATCCAAGCAATTCGTATGGATATCTATTCTACCACAGTGAACAACAAAAGGCGTTTGTTGCTCAACATGCCACCTTTTTAGAAAAGGAATTTCTTGCAAAATAAATTAGTGGCGATGAGGTAGAGCTGGAAGAGGTTCCAGCAACACAAACTACAACTGAAGATTTAGTGGAACCAGAGGATTCAGTAGTACCTGACGAACCCCAGCCTCTCCGCCGATCTAGCAGGGTTTCTCATCCACCTGAGAGATACTACGGTTTTCTCATTGATGGTGGAAGCGAGGATTGCATCAAGGAAGATGATGACCCAACTAGTTTCGAGCAGGCCATCATGAGTGGTGACTCTGTGAATTGGCTGGATGCAATGCGATCTGAGATGGAATCCATGTACACCAAAAAACTATGGACTTTGGAAAATGCTCCTGAAGGGGTAAAACCCATTGGGAGCAAGTGGATCTTTAAAAAGAAATTTGGTGTTGATGGAAAAGTTGAGACTTTCAAAGCTAGACTTGTAGCAAAGGGTTTTCGTCAACGACTAGGTGTGGATTATGACGAAACCTTTTCTCTAGTGGCTATTCTTAAGTCCATCCGGATCTTACTTGCCATTGTTGCATACCATGACTACGAAATCTGGCAAATGGATGTTAAGACCGCCTTTCTAAACGGTGATTTAGAAGAGTGCGTGTACATGACTCAGCCAGACGGCTTCGTAGATAGTGGGAGCAGCGGAAAGGTGTGCAAGCTGCTTAAGTCCATTTATGGGTTGAAGCAAGCATCGCGGAGTTGGAACATCTGTTTTGATATTATAGTCAAAGAGTTTGACTTCGTCAAAAATATAGATGAACCTTGTATCTATAAAAAGGTAGCAGAGAGTAAGGTTGTCTTCCTCGTAATGTACGTGGATGACATACTCTTGATAGAAAATGATATTCCTATGCTGCAATCAGTCAAGCACTTCTTATCACAAAGATTCTCAATGAAGGTTCTAGGTGATGCCTCCTGCATATTGGGAATCATGATCTATAGAGATAGATCTAAAAGGATACCGGGATTGTCCCAATCCAGGTACATTGACACCATACTAAAGAGGTTTAGTATTGAAGAATCCAAGCGTGGGAACCAACCCACGATCTCTGGACTCACTCTTTTCAAAGAGATGTCTCCCAAGACTGATTTGGAAAGAGCTCACATGCAAGGGATACCCTATGCTTCGGCTGTAGGCTCTATCATGTATGCGATGCTATGTACCAGACCCGATGTAGCATACTCACTAAGTGTAGTGAGTCGGTATCAAGCAGATCCTGGAGAGAGTCACTGGACAGCTGTGAAGAACATTCTCAAGTACTTACGAAGGACTAAAGAGATGTTCTTAGTGTATGGTAACGGAGAACTCTAGGTGGAGTCCTTTACCGATTCGACCTTCCAAAGTGATAAGGACGACTCTAAGTCGCACTCGGGATTTGGCTTTACTCTCAATGGAGGGGCGGTATGTTGGAAGAGTTTCAAACAGGATACCGTTGCAGACTCGACGATGGAGGCTGAATACATCGCCGCTAACGATGCTGCCAAAGAGGCTGTCTGGATTAAGAAGTTCATTAATGAACTTGGTGTGGTTCCATCCATTGAACATCCAATACCTCTGTATTGCGATAACAATGGAGCTGTGGCGTTGGCCAAGGAACCCAGGTCCCATCAAAAGTCCAGACATATTCTGAGGCGGTATCACCTGATCAGGGAGATAGTTGATCGCCGGGAGATCGAGGTCAGGAGAGTAGATACGAAGGACAACACTGCGGATCCATTCATGAAGGCTATTCCCCAGATACAGTTTGAGAGATTATTCGGGATGCTAGGTATGAGATACTACAGAAGCTGGCCTTAGTGCAAGTGGGAGATTGTTAGTTATGTATATGCCCTAGAGGCCATTGTTGTACATATGATGTATATTATAATGGATGCTTGGATATATATAGAGAGGACTTTCTTGCTTTTCATGATAGTATGCTATTTGGTTTCACTTTATCTTAACATGTTGACTTGTATTGGTTTACTGTTTTTCTCTCACATGTTGATAAAGCCCTTAGGATCTGTACTCGACTACTGGGACTATGATGAGATCATACTAGTGGGGCCATGGTAGTTGATGAGTACATCCTATAACTGTTCTTAGTCGAGGGTATATCGAGACAGGGCATCGATACACAAGAGTAGACTAGCGTATACGCATCTTGACCCATATGATGGGCAATGGATGATCCCATATCCATTGGTGTTTGACATCAGAGATGGTGTACGAGTGCTCAGTGGAGACTGGGTATACTGGACGGACGCGCCGAGAACTCCCAGATGGTGATATACCATACGTCAGATGGCAGTTCTCCGGTGACACTGGTACAGGGTAGTCTGTAGACCCGAGATCGTCATAGAGTCTTGTGTGATTCCCACTGTGCTTTGATTTCCACCTTACCATGTCCAAGAGGGCGTGCAAAACGGTGGCTTTTGGGTACGGTCCCGAATCATATGGAGGCAATGAGCGATAGGAGGGGATTCGTCTCTCCCGGTATAGGGAGTTGATGTTGTGCTGTGTTCGATTGGCTATAACTGGAAGTCCCTGGCCAGGGCTGATATAGAGATTTACTGGTAAGTGTTACTAGTAGTTTCTCGACCCGTTATAAGCCACACATCGACACGACTTATCGGTTACTGGGGTCTGACGTATACCACCCCTAGACTTGATATGCGACATATCAGACGAAGAGACCGGACTGTACGGAAGTGTTACTGATTGGATTCACAGGAGAACGTACAGGCTAGCTTGTTGATCTTCTGATCGCTCAATACCTGGGTGGCTGTTACGTTTAGCTGACCGCTTGCAGCTTGTGGGTGTTTGATATGATCATCACCTGCTACCGGCGTATTGACGATTCTTTAGAGTCCTACACAGAGGTTTCTTGGCTCAGGCAAAACGGAGTAGAGGCACATATGCGATATGCGCAGGACCGAGGATAATGCGATATGAGATACCGTATTATATTCTCGCGATATTTAGATATGAACCGGATCATCGGATTCAAGTGTTGATTCGATGAATCGGTACATGATATATTAGTCGGTTATATTCGATATAGCCGGATTGTCGGATTAAATGTTGATTCGATGATTTAATGTATAATAACATATATGATATATTGTATTACATTACCTAATATTGGCTCTCTTTATTATTTCATTTTCTCACCGGATAATACATTGATATATATGCGATATATATTAATTGTATTATTTTCTTTTGTTGCAAATATATAATATATATATGATATATATTATTGTGACATGATATAATTAATAATGAAACATGTTTAGTGATGATTAAATGAGGTTAGGGTTTGATTAGGGTTAGTTGCTTCATGCACCTTCTAGAAGTTATTCTTTTGTCATGAAGAAGATATTATGATAGATTTTTTCTTATGACACATATCTTAACCCAACCAAACCCTAGCCTTAGTTAACTCTCTACAAGGGTTATCCTAGTCATCATTAACCATGGTTGCATTATTATTGATATACTCATTTTCATTATTCATGACAAAAGGAATTATCTCATTATTCATCTTCTTCTTCTCTCTTTAGCTTTGAGAAAGCTTACTAGAAATTCCTTTTGTGATGTTTTCATGTGAGAATTTGAATTAAAAAGATAGCATAAATACTACTCCATCATCCTCATCTAATCTAGCCCATTATATTAGGGTGTTCACCTAATTAGAGTGAGAGAGCTTGGGTTATAGCAACTTCGACGTAGATAATCGGAGAAACGGAACACCACAAGCTAGCATGGATCGTTCGAGTCGTGGAGCCTCTCTTGAGTCCGGGAGATCGTGGATCGCGGCGAAGGGACTTCTACTCGGAGCTTATGAAGCGAAGGAGTGGACTACAAAGGTTGTAATCCCTCACACTTAGTAATAAAGTTGTTATCTTGCATGTTAAACCCTAATAATCTAGCAAAGATCCCGGTTTTGGGTTGTTCGGCACGTCTAAATTTTGATCCGGGCATGTTTGATGCCTTATGAACCTTCACAAGAGTGCCTAGGAACCCTATAGGTGCGTGATGCGATCATCACCTACTGCCGGCGTATTGACGAGTCTTTAGAGTCCTACATAGAGGTTTTACTGGCTCAGGCAAAACGAAATAGGAGCACGTATGTGATATGTGCAAGACCGAGAATAAATGCGTGTATGTGATACCGTATTATATTCTCGCGACTTTTTGTATCGGTCGGTTATATATGATATGACCGGGTTATCGAATCAAGTGTTGATTTGTTAAGTCGATACAATGGATGTTAGCCGGTTATATGAGATATGACCGGATTATTGAGTCAAGTATTGATTTAATAATTAAGTATATAATTGTATATTAGATATACTAATTTACACTTGCTAACATTTGTTCACTTAGGGTTTTTTCTCACATGTACACTACTTTAACATATATATGATATATGTTAAAATGTGTTATCATATTGTATCATGGTTGATGATACATCATACTTGGGTGTATGAGACTTACACCATGCTATCTTTTATGTTGGATTTTAATATTCAAAGTAATTACAAAATTAGTGGAGAATTAGCTAAATGCTTGAAGCTTGTGGAAGCTTGTGGAAGCATTTGACTAATTCCACTAAATTTGTTTTTACTATGGATATTTCTTAACCCAACTATAAACTTTAGCCATGGTTATGGCTCTACAAGGGTTAGTATATGATACTCACTCACCATGGTTAGCCTTCTCACTTGATCATTATCCTTTCGTCTTTCTTTTGTTCATCTTCTTCATTGAACAAAAGAGAAAGCAAACTAGGGTTTTGAAAAGAGAGTAAAAGATTGTGAGATATAAAATTCCAAAGAGAACCCACTTCCTATTTCTTCATCCTCTACTAGACTAGCACTTTAGTTTAGGGTGTTTACTTCACTAATTCTCTAGTTGGTGAAGTAGGAGCTTGAGTCGGAATTCCCTCGACGTAGATCATCTTCGGCCTCAGAGACTTCAAGAAAGGTCCCATCTTTCGTCTCGTGAAGCCATGTAAGAGTCCGAGAGAACCTTGATCGCAGCGAAGGGACTTCATCAAGGAGCTATAGAAGTGAATGACCGATCTACAAAGGTTGTATTTCGTATTCCCTTTAGAGTAAAGTTGTTTACTTGCTAATTGATTCGCCTAAACTCTAGTATACGATCTTGCTTAGTGTTATTCGGCACATAAAAATTTAATTTTGGCATGGTCGATGCCTTGTAGAGCCTTGTTAGTGTGCCTAATAACACTACAGTGGTATCAGAGCCTAGCTAGAGCATTAGGCGATGTGTTAATGAAGTTAAAACTCCGAACGAACCCGACAACGTCGAAATCAACCCCTCTCTGGACTTTTTTCAAAATCTGGGTTTTTTCAGAATTAAAAATACCTAAAAAATACAGCAGGGATTTCTAAGAATTACGGCGCAAAATTGGTGGCGTATTATGTACGGACCGCCGCGGTTCCGCGGTAATACTGCTTGTGCCGCGGAACCGCGGCCGTACAGTAAGACTTTGACAGTTGGTTTGCACAGTAATTCTTGTATAAGATTGTGCTATTTTATGGGTATTTTTAAACTGACTCAAGTGTTGAGTATTTAGGGGTTCATTTTGTAACCATCGATTCGATCGGAGAATTTAATTTTGTTATGTTTTCCCAGATAATTAAGAAAGTATTAAAATGTTCGAACAGATATCATTAACTCATTAATTTCCCGGCACGAAAAACATTCAAGTGTTGAATTTTTCTCAGGTTTAAATTTTTCGGAAAAATGTGCATGTGACGCGATGGACCCTCTAGAAGACAACAAACCTTAACTCGATTATGTGACCGTCTTGAACTGCCCTTTGAACCTTAGGGTTTGGGGCAGTACGGCGTGCCACATGTGAGGCGTTGGCTTGACCCTTCTACGGCTGGACCGTTGCTACTGTGACGTATTCTGGAATCTTTGAACTCCGCTCAAGAGTTGAGCTATTATGGAAATCTTGAGTTTTTGAATATTCGATCGGAAAGTTTAATACTGTCTATTTATCTAGAATGTGATATAATATGTGGAATTCACACAGTTTGGCATGAAATGCGAAATATGTGATATTTCGGATTTACGATGTCTAAAGAGATTGTGGATTCCAAATGTTGTAGTTTTACACTTTCTTTTCTGTGACCGTAAGTGTAATATGTGATATCGCCGGTTTCGTTACTATATGTCAACGACAATTGGGATGCGCATATTTACTTACGTTGATGACATGAGATGTTATGTGTTGCTGGATATGTTATATTGGATCGTCGCGTTCCGAATAGCCGGGTTTTTTTTATGTGAGATGAGAGTTTTTATTTTCATTCATGTAAAATAAATTGTATGTAATATTCTTTTATTGGGGCACTTCCGGGATGAGGTTGATGTCACCTTTTGTATATTATTTACTTTTCTGCACTAGGATAGACCCAAGGAGGAGAGCACAAGTAACCGGGTTCTGGAGTCCAGTGGGAGACCAACTCGAGGAGTCGAGTCCGGGTCTCCTAACTCTAGAATTGGTAGGGTTGCTTGCCGCTCTCGTAGGGGTCTAGGGGTGTGGGTTTGGCTATTCATCGCGACCGTGAAATCCGTGTTTTATAGAGGCTCAAAATAAAACACGGACGTCCTAGTATATCCAATGTTTCATATATTTCTTCTGCTGCGATATTTGTGATGTGATCATTTGATGTTCTGTGATAAATACTGTATATAGTATGTATGATATATTATATAGGCGCTACTTATGTTTTACACCCGCACTAGCCCTGCCCTACTCTGCCGTTAGTTACCTAACCTAACAGTGCACGAGGGACATCGAGGCGAATGTGGATGGCATAAGTGTACGTCGTATTTATCTGTGATGTTTAGGTAACTTAAATGATGGGACTTCATTAATGTGATTAATGAAAGAAAAGAAACCTAAAAGATGTTGTAGAATCAAATTTTCAAATAAAAAGGGTAGCTACAGTTTTGCTTTGCATAGCGGTATATATGATATACCCTGCACCTTATTCGACGGGGAAAGAGCCGAGATCCCTTCACCGGGAGTGACCTCTTTAGCAAAAATGGCAGATGCTACAACACTCAGTTTGACTTTTGACTGCTTTTGTAGTTTTGCTTTGCATAGTGATGTATATGATATATCCTGCACCTTATTCCATAAGGAAAGAGCCGAGATCCCTTCACCGGGAGTGACCTCTTTAGCAAAACTAATGAAAGCCTCAAAATCACTCCATTTCAAAATTCACGCGATTCTACGACGATATCAAGTTTATTACGCAATAGATTTTCAGAAAAACCTGTCGTAGCCCTCCGTCATTTTAGATAAGTCCTGCTTAGTATTCGTGCTGTGTTTGTTGACCTTGTCAAGGCGTAGTGTGCGGTAGCTGACCAGTATTTATCTGTTTATGCATATGATGCAGATTGTTTTAGGGTAGTCGTATGGCCTTGTTGACCTTGTCAAGGGGTTGTGCGGGTGGGTTTAATTCAATCAAGAAATGACGGGTTGAACTTGACTTACGGTCTATGGTTTGTTGACCTTGTCAAGGTCATAGATCGTTTGGGGAAAAATATTATCGGGAATTTCAAGTGTTGAAATTTGCAATGAGATTGCATACCTTCTATGAGATAGTTGGATCCCGATACCCACTGCGAGTAATTGTTACTCCCGGGAGAGTTTTACACATGACAATTAGCCGATCAAGTAGGTGTCTAGGAAGGTGTCAACGGGGTTACGACTCTGGGAAAATGAGGTTTACTTTAATTAGGTCCGTGCGAAAGCACGGGGAACCTCCCTCAAAGTACCGACACTGGCCTGGCTGAAAGATTGGTGAAGTTGTAGGGTGTAATTAATCCCGGCTAGTCTTTCTTTTTAGGGTTTGAAGGAAGATTTGATAAAAAACAGTGGGAGCCATCATGATTAGATAAGATAATAACCAATCTGATCTTGCAAGAGCATACGCTAAAGTATTTTCTTCTCTCTCTCTCCAGGTAGCGACCATATCATGCCTTAATAAAGATAATAATATGGATGTATTGACCGAACCCGCATGTTATACTGTGCTGGGGAACGTTGGTTCCGTTCTTTCTTATAAGAGTTATAAGACTGAACAGGATATAGGGGAATACCAGGATTCTCATGCCACCCGAATGAAGAAAGTACATGTTGATGCATTTTCTTCGGGTGTGTTCATTACAGAGAACTGTTTCTCCATTTCCTCTACGTCCTGGGTATTAGATACCGGGTCAGGATCCCATATATGTAATTAGTTACATGGGCTTAGGAAAGGTAGAGAACTTGGAGATGGTGATAAAGACATAAGGGTTGGAAATGGTGCAATTGTTGCAGCTAAAACCGTCGGGGAATATCACCTTGTATTGCCAACTGGTAATACATTGATTCTGAACGAATGCTATTACATGCCGAACCTGATATGCAACATTATATCGGTTTCTTTGTTGAGTAAAGAGGGATATAATTTTGTATTACAGGATAATGTTATGAACATTTTCCTAAACCAAAAGTTGGTCGGATCAGACACGATGTGCAATGGCATTTATGTTCTAAATCAATCAACAGTTCTGAGTATAACAAACACACACAAGAGGAAGAGTTCAGAACTGAACGAATCCTTCTTGTGGCATTGTAGACTGGGTCACATCAATGCGACACGACTCGCTAAGTTGCATAAGGATGGATATTTGAATCCGTTTGAATTTTCATCTTATGACACTTGCCAGTCATGTCTCAAAGGCAAGATGACCAAAACTCCGTTTACGGGACACGGAGAAAGAGTTATTGAACTCTTGGGACTGATACATAGTGATGTATGCGGTCCCATGTCTACACATGCCAGGGATGGTTCTTCGTACTTCATTACATTCACTGGCGATCTCTCTAGATTCGGATATGTGTTCCTGATGAAACACAAATCAGAAGCTTTTGAGAAATTTAGAGAATATAAACAAGAAGTCGAGAACCAAACCGGAAAAAGTATTAAAATCCTACGATCTGATCGAGGAGGTGAATACTTGAGCAATGAATTGCTGGACTTCCTCAAAGAGAATATGATTCTCTCTCAGCTGACTCCTCCATATACACCACAGCACAACAGTGTATCTGAAAGGAGGAACCACACCCTATTAGATATGGTGCGCTCTATGATGAGCACAGTTGAGTTACCTATTTCCTTCTGGGGGTATGCGCTGGAGACAACATCATACCTATTGAATCAAGTTCCGTCTAAATCTGTACCTACCACACCATATGAGATATGGAGTGGGAAGAGACCATATCTTAAATGAGTTAAGATATGTGGTTGTCCGGCCTATGTCAAAAGACAAAATCCGGACAAACTCGAGGCACGGTCAGTTCTTTGCAAGTTTGTGGGATATCCAAAGTACTTATATGGGTATTTTTTCTACCACAGTGAGGAACAAAAAGTGTTTGTTGCTCAACATGCCACCCTTTTAAAAAAGGAATTTCTTGTAAAAGAAACTAGTGGCAAAGTGGTAGAGCTGGAAGAGGTTCCAGATACACAAACTGCAATTAAAGATTTAGTGGAACCAGAGGATTGGGTAGTTCCCAACGAATCTTAGCCTCTCCACCGATCTAGTAGGGTTTCTCACCCACCTGAGAGATACTACGGTTTTCTCATGGATGGTGGGAGCGAGGATTGCATCATGGTTGATGATGACCCAACTAGCTTCGAGCAGGCCATCGCGAGCGGGGACTCAGTGAAATGGCTGGATGCAATGCGGTCCGAGATGGAATCCATGTACACCAACAAGTGTGGACTTTGGAAGTTGCTCCTGAAGGGGTAAAACCCATTGGGAGCAAGTGGATCTTCAAGAAAAAACTTGGTGTAGATGGGAAAGTGGAGACTTTAAAAGCTAGACTTGTTGGAAAGGGATTTCGTCAAAGACCAGGTGTGGACTATGACGAAACCTTTTCTCCAGTAGCTATGCTTAAATCCATCCGGATCATGCTTGCCATCGCTGCATATCATGACTATGAAATCTGGCAAATGGATGTTAAGACCGCCTTTCTAAACGGTGATTTAGAAGAGTGTGTGTACATGACTCAGCCAGAGGGCTTCGTAGATAGTGGGAGCAGCGGGAAGGTGTGCAAGCTGCTTAAATCCATTTATGGATTGAAGCAAGTATCGCGGAGTTGGAACATCTGCTTTGACGTCGTTATCAAAGAGTTTGATTTCGTCAAAAATCCAGATGAACCTTGTATCTACAAGAAGGTGGCAGAGAGTAAGGTTGTCTTCCTCGTATTGTACGTGGACGACATACTCTTGATAGGAAATGACATTCCTATGCTGCAATCGGTGAAGCTCTTCTTATCACAAAGATTCTCAATGAAAGATCTTGGTGATGCCTCCTGCATATTGGGAATTATGATCTATAGAGATAGATCTAAAAGGATATTGGGATTGTACCAATCCAGGTACATTGACACCATACTAAAGAGGTTTAGTATGGAAGAGTCCAAAGGTGGGCTTTTACCCACGATCTCAGGGCTCACTCTCTCCAAAGAGATGTCTCCCAAGACTGATTTGGATAGAGCTCGCATGCAAGAGATACCCTATGCTTCGGCAGTAGGCTCTATCATGTACGCGATGTTATGTACCAGACCCGATGTAGCATACTCACTAAGTGTAGTGAGTAGGTATCAAGCTGATCCTGGAGAGAGTCACTGGACAGCTGTGAAGAGCATTCTCAAGTACTTACGAAGGACTAAAGAGATGCTCTTGGTGTATGGTAACGGAGAACTCCAAGTGGAGTCCTTTACCGATTCGAGCTTCCAGAGTGATAAGGACGACTCTAAGTCGCAGTCGGGATTTGTCTTTACCCGTTACGGAGGGGTAGTTAGCTGGATGAGTTCCAAGCAGGAAACCATGGCAGACTCGACGATGGAGGCTAAATACATCGCTGCCAACGATGCTGCCAAAGAGGCTGTCTGGATCAAGAAGTTCATCACTGAACTTGGAGTGGTTCCATCCATTGAGCATCCAATACCTTTGTATTGCGATAACAATGGAGCGGTGGCTTTGGCCAAGGAACCCAGGTCCCATCAACGATCCAGACATATTCTGAGGCGGTATCACCTGATCCGGGAGATAGTTGATCGCCGGGAGATCGAGGTCAGGAGGGTTGACACGAAGAACAACAAAGCGGATCCACTCACGAAGGCCATTCCTCAGATACAGTTTGAGAGACTCTTCGGGATGCTTGGTATGCGATACTATAGCAGCTGGCCCTAGTGCAAGTGGGAGATTGTTAGTTGTATGTATGCCCTAGAGGCCGGTATTGTACAGATGGTGTATATTATATTGGATGCTTGGACATATATAGAGAGGACTTTCTTGCTCGATATAATAGTATGTTATCTGGTTGCTCTTTACTTTAACATGTATACTTGTCTCTTTATACTGTCTTATCGTTACATGTTGGTAAAGCCCTTAGGATGTGTACTTGACTACCTGGACTATGATGCGGATCATACTAGTGGGGACATGGTAGTCCATAAGTACATCCTTCAAGGTCCCTAGTCGTGGGTGTATCGAGACGGGGCATCGATATACCAGTGTAGACTAGCGTATACGCTTCTCGACCCATGAGATGGGCGATGGATGATCCCATATCCATTGGTGTTTGACATCAGAGATGGTATACGGGTGCTCAGTGGAGACTGGGTACACTGGACGGACTCGCCGAGAACTCCCAGATGGTATTATACCTCACGTCAGATGACAATTCTCTGGTGACACTTGTGCAGGTTAGTTTGTAGACCCAAGATCGTCATAGAGTCTTGTGTGATTCCCATCGTGCTTTGATCTCCACCTTACCACCTCCATGAGGGCGTGCAAAATGGTGGTTTTTGGGTACAGTCCCGAGTCACATGGAGGCAATGAGCGATAAGAGGGGTTTCGTCTCTCCCGGTATTGGGGGTTGATGTTGCGCTGTGCTCGATTGGCCGTAACATGGAAGTCCCTGGCCAGGGCTGATTTAGAGATTTACTGGTAAGTGTTACCAGTAGTTTCTCGACCCGTTATGAGCCTCACATAGGCACGACTTATCGGTTATTGGGGTCTGACGTTCACCACCCCTAGACTTGATATACGACATATCAGACGAGGATACCGGACTGTACGGGAAGTGTTACCGGCAGGCTTTTACAGGAGTTGGAGAGTGCTTGCTTGTTGATCTTCTGATCGCTCAATACCCGGGTAGCCGTTATGTCCAGCTAGTACCGCTGACAACTTGTGGGTGCGTGATGTGATCATCACCTACTGCCAGCGTATTGACGAGTCTTTAGAGTCCTACATAGATGTTTTACTGGCTCAGGCAAAACGAAATAGAAGCTCGTATGTGATATGTGCAAGACCGAGAATAAATGCGTGTATGTGATACCGTATTATATTCTCGCGACTTTTTGTATCGGTCGGTTATATATGATATGACCGGGTTATCGAAACAAGTGTTGATTCGATAAGTCGATACAATGGATGTTAGCCGGTTATATGAGATATGACCGGATTATTGAGTCAAGTATTGATTTAATAATTAAGTGTATAATTGTATATTAGATATACTAATTTACACTTGCTAACATTTGTTCACTTAGGGTTTTTTCTCACATGTACACTACTTTAACATATATATGATATATGTTAAAATGTGTTATCATATTGTATCATGGTTGATGATACATCATACTTGGGTGTATGAGACTTACACCATGCTATCTTTTATGTTGGATTTTAATATTCAAAGTAATTACAAAATTAGTGGAGAATTAGCTAAATGCTTGAAGCTTGTGGAAGCTTGTGGAAGCATTTGACTAATTCCACTAAATTTGTTTTTACTATGGATATTTCATAACCCAACCATAAACTTTATCCATGGTTATGGCTCTACAAGGGTTAGTATATGATACTCACTCACCATGGTTAGCCTTCTCACTTGATCATTATCCTTTCCTCTTTCTTTTGTTCATCTTCTTAATTGAACAAAAGAGAAAGCAAACTAGGGTTTTGAAAAGAGAGTAAAAGATTGTGAGATATAAAATTCCAAAGAGAACCCACTTCCTATTTCTTCATCCTCTACTAGACTAGCACTTTAGTTTAGGGTGTTTACTTCACTAATTCTCTAGTTGGTGAAGTAGGAGCTTGAGTCGGAATTCCCTCGACGTAGATCATCTTCGGCCTCGGAGACTTCAAGCAAGGTCGCTTCTTTCGCCTCGTGAAGCCATGCAATAGTACGGGAGAACCTTGATCGTAGCGAAGGGACTTCATAAAGGAGCTTTAGAAGTGAAGGACCGATCTACAAAGGTTGTATTTCGTATTCCCTTTAGAGTAAAGTTGTTTACTTGCTAATTGATTCGCCTACACTCTAGTATACGATCTTGCTTAGCGTTATTCGGCACATAAAAATTTAATTTTGGCATGGTCGATGCCTTGTAGAGACTTGTTAGTGTGCCTAGTAACACTATATGCTTGTTTTTCAAAGAAAAGAAAAATGCTTGATATTATGTCATGAAGCCATTCTTTATGTGAGATTTTTTCTTTGCTCATTCTTGAGTTGACATTCTCTTTCTCTTTTGCCATCTCTTCTTCCTCAAACCCTACCATTCTCATGAGTTGAGAAACAAGGGTCTTAAGATAGAAAACTCACCACTAATCTTCTCCACTCTATCATGACTAGCTAGATTAACAAAGTAGCTAATTAAGCCACTTTTTGAAAGTTGAAGCTTGAACCTAGGACCTTTGGTGGATCATCTAGGATCCAGGAGACCGGCAACCAAGCTACATCGAGGACCCCAAAAAGAGCTTAAGAAGAGAAATCAAGACTCGAAGGATACGAACCGATAGGTATAACATTCTAACGAGATAGAATAATTACCTATGTAGTCTTGCTAGTTAGGGTTTATGGTAGATTTTAGGATTATGTATTTGTAGCATACTTCAAAATCGATCTTTTTGAAATTCTGCTTCTCTACAAACCTTGTAGAGCACACAACCTTGACTTACATTTATAAACTGACAAAATGTATAGGATCTTAGGTTGAATGAATAGGAGGTGTGAATAAAAAGGGATGAACATTTCTAACTTAGGATAATAGAGTTTCTAATTTAGATACTAAACTGTAGGATTAGAGTCGAGATTAACTTATGAAACTATCTTGACAGGATTTTATGGATAATATCCGCTGAAAACCCTCAGGAGACAACACTCCTCCTACTAGGGACACCTAGAGGTTTAACGGTTTTTTGCACATGCTAAGTGTAATCATGATGCCTACAAAAGTGAGCTTAGGACCTTTTGAAAATAAAATGATTTTTCTCGGGACGAGTAAAAGATAAATTTGGGGGCATTTGTTCACACCAGAATATTGCATTTAATACCGCCCATTCTTATGCACATTTGTATATAGGTAGGTGCTTTTGATCTGTATTTGCTACATAATTATAGGTTATAGATTCTTATTCCAGAACAACGCAAATCACGCAAAATCTCTACAGTTATGACAAAATTCAGAACAACTGCGAGAACAGATAAAATCCGGGTTCCGGTCATCCACATCCGTTTGGTGCTGTCTACCAGTTCAAGAGACAAGAGGAGAACAACAGTCATTCATGTCTCAGAAAAACGCAAACACGAGGGAGGCAACACAAGAAACAAGGTGGCAACGCGGAGCTCGAGGGAGATCAAGGCACAAAATTCAATAGAGTTGCCATTTTGGACTTTTAAAAATCTGAGAATATTTTGGAACCATTTTGCAAATTTAAACCTACCAAAAAGAAGAAGAAAGTAACACGAGAAAGCACAAGAAAAATGGCGCGTCAACTCCACAAAACGGCCGTGGATCAGCGAAATTTTGCCCCTATTAGCGTTGGATCTGCGGCCCTATTATAGTGTCTCGCGACCAATTTTCACGGGTGTTTTTGTAATTGTATAAGGGCTCAGTATATACCCCTAGAGTTTCAATCCTCTGCCTATATATACTTCAGATCAGAGCTAAATAAGAGATTCTTTTCTTTTTTTAGGATTAGTGTTAGATTAGTTAGTTTTCTTCTTCTTCATCTATTATCCATGAAAATGTAGTGACAGCTTTTGAGTGGACAATTAATGAAGATGGGTGTTTTTGTTATCTTGTATCTTTATTTTCTTGTATTGTATTTTAATTTTTGTATATCTTTTATTATTTGTTTGTTAACATAGTTGTTGGTTTTGTTGTTCTTCTTCTTCTCTTCTAATCTCTAGTTTTTGAGCCATGATACTCAATAGAGTCCCTTGCTTAGATGAGGGCTCAAGTAGTTAGCTTGCTATTTTTGTTATAATCATATTCTCCCATTCTTTCTTCTCTTCTTCTTGTTTTATTATCTTTTCATGTGTGAGTAGTTTACTCACTTGTTAGGGTTAAGAAAGGATGGTATGAGAGATGGAAAAATCTCTCGTGTTTCTCTTCGCCAAACAACTTGAAATCGAATCTAGACCAAACAAACGCAACCCTCTCCTTTAGACGCGCTATAAAGTGACATATAGCCTCGACCTAAGCCGATAATTCATTTAGGCGCACTACAACGTGACATGTAGTTGTGACCTTATTGGAGATTTGTTGTGTGTGTTTGGCCTGGTGTTGGAAATAAGAGCATGGAACGAACGGATAAGGGGCATTAGGAATGAATTTAGCGTTGGAAAATTTACTTAAACTCGCAAATTCCATTCCTATGTTCTCCTAATCCTCATTACTTTCGATTATTCCAATATCATTTCAAGGATGGAACAAGACAAGTATAAGATTAATTCCTAAATCTACTAACCAACCCTAACCCTAACCCTAATAAGTTCTTTTTGAACATAAAAATACAAACATTTATGATAGAATCGAACAAACTTGTACATTTTTACTTAACTTGTCTAAAATAAGAACGAAGCACTAACCATCTCCCAATGAACGACCTGTACTTAACCGGCTAGCTACATACGAAACCGTCTTGATTGCGGTAAATAGAACATATAGAACGCATAACATAACCCTAACAACCAGTAGCTCTTAAGTATTGAAAATGTTTGTTAAATAATAGATATAGTTGTTTCTTATTAACATTTGATCAATACATATCAAGCTACCGAACTTCCAAAAAACTTAAAAGATAATAAAATTTGACCCTCATACATTAAAATAACCAATTCCAAAAAATATCATACACCAATCATACATACAATCATTATTGACCTATCACATATCTAAATGATTATGGACTTGTTTCTTACATCTACAACATATCATAGGTCAAACTTCAAGTTTTTGATTGTTGATGCGACCGTGTAAAGACCAACACTTTCATACTCCATCACAACATCTCTCTCACTGTTGGATATAGTGCCCTCAAGGAAATTATTGTAATCCCAGGCAGGCGATTATGATGATTGTGGGTGGACCTATATGGATAGAACAATCTTACTCGAGATGATAGTATGCTATCTGTTTTGACTTTATCATTATGTACATGTCTTATGTGTAGGGTTGCCTAGCACGATAGCAAGGTTTCGGGAGGCATCGTCCATGCCAAATTAAAAAAAATGCCATGCTAAACAACCCTAACCTTAAAATCTTAACTTGAGAATCAGACAATACAATATGTAAACATCTTTACATCTAAGTGAATATAGAATACAACCTTTGTAGACCGGTCCATCACTTACTTCAATGTAGAAGTCCCTTCGCTCCAAGTAGTGGTGATCCGGACTCTCCATAGGCTCCACTAGTTGAAATGAACGAACTTGCTCAATGATCTTCGAGGCCGAAGATGATCTACTTTGAGGAGACTCTAACTCAAGCTACCTCTTCACTAATGGATGAATTAGTGAAGTAAACAACCTACACCATATGGCTAATATGGTATAGATTGATGAAGTAGGTGTTAGTGTATATGCCCTAGAGGCCATTACTGTATCATACTAGTTTGTATATTACATAATGGAAGCTTGGGATATTCACAGTTGTATATACAATCTTGCTCAAAATGGTAGTATGCTGCTTGGTTTATTTCTACTTTAATGTGTACATATGTTTCTTTTAGCATATTATCTATACACATTAGTAGAGCCCTTAGGATCTTTGCTTGATTACCAGCGTTGTGATGGCAGTCACACTCGTGGGGGCTGGGTAATCTACAAGCACATCCTTATACATGTCCCTAGTCATGGGATTATCGAGACAGGGCATCAATACTCCGGAGTAGACTAGCGTATGTGCTTCTCATCCCAGCGCGGGAGGCGGTCTGTCCCACAACCGTCAGTACGTCGTACTTGAGATAGTATGCGGGTGCTCGTTAGGCTACGAGTACACCGGACAGGACTCATTGGGAACTGATGGTTGGTATTATACCTATCGTCAGTTATCAGTTCCCAGGTGACGTGAGTACAGCTTAGTCCGCTGACTTGACACTGTCACTTTTCCTCAAGTGTGTTCCCACTGTACTTTGACTACTACCCTACCACGGCTCAAAGGAGTCATGCAAACAGGTAGTAGTTGGGTGCAGTCCCGAAGCACTTGGAGGCAGTGACGGTTAGACAGGATTCGTCTCTCCCGGTATTGGGGGTTGACATCGCGCTGTGTCTAGGAGAGCCATTACACGAGTAGTCCCTGGCCAGGGCAAGCGAGATATACTAGTAGGTTTCCAGTGTTATCTCAGGGTGTTCTGGGCTTCACTCCGACACGACTTGTACCGCTATTAGGGGACCGACGTTTACTGCCCCCTAGGCCCGCCATGCGATGTATCAGACGAACAGACCGGACTGTACGGAGACTGTCACATTCAGGCTCAGTAGGAGTTCAGATGGGGTTCACCTCATCAGTCTTCTTATCGGCATCTACCTGGGGACCGTTACGTACAGTTAGTGCCGCTTGCGGTCTGTGGTTAAACCCATTGCCAGCGTAGTGTCGAGTCTATAGAGTCCCACACAGAGGGCTATTCGCCTTTGGGCAAAATGAGTAGAGGTCGCATGGTTTTGCGACAGGTTTCGTTCACATCCACGCACTTGTGCACGTTTGTTGTCCGGATAGCTTATACTAGCGGGCTTTGGTTTAAGCCGGATCCTAGTATATGATTTGGGATTGGTTTTATCTCTTTGTGTTCGTGTTCCTCAGAACATGAACGCGGGTGTGTATGCACAGTTGATTGAGGCGGAGGAAGAGATTTTTCATTGGGGTTTTTGGAACGGGTGTGTATGCACAGTTGACAGTCGTCTTTTTCCAAACCCTAATGATCTTGTGATTTATCAATTAATAATATTAATTAAATAAAATTGTGTCATGGTTGGGCTTGTTGACTTGTTGACCAAGGTTGACTAGTTGACTAGATTTGAAACTTTGACCATCATCATTAGCTTTTTAGATGCTCTTTGATCTTTGCAAAATCATTTATGGTGATATGATAATAGTCTATTCAAACTAACCATCAACTTTTCATTTTTGATTAATATTATTTTGATAAATCACTTATATTTTGTTATGGTTGTAAAAACCATTTCATTCTATCATATTCACTCTCTCTCCTCTCTTCTTCTCCCTCCTCCTCTAGTTCAAGGAGATTCATTCTCATGTGTTGAGAAACCTCTCCTTGAGATAAAAATACCCTAAACCACTCTCTACTCACTCTAGGGTTGAAGGTCTAGCAAGCCAAAGACCTTAGTTCTCTCAAAGTTCGAGAAAAGAGCCCAAGGTTGAACCCTCAGGTGGATCCATCTTTGACGAAAGAAGGCGACGAGGAAAGCACCATCCAACCTCTACAAAGGTTTCAAGAAGAAGGAGTTCAAGTGAGGTATAACATCTTTTCCGAGTAGCTAACTCTCTTTAGCTTGGTAGCTAGTTTTGTTTAGAAAAGATCCCGACTTTTGTTAGTCCATGTTGCCTAGTGCGCTAAAATTTTGATTTTTATACCGTTTCCGCCTCCCCGCAAGAACCGGGGTTGGAAACGTGGACATACATTGGTATCAGAGCTTAACTAAACATAAACTAGCTAGGTAGTAAAGTGTATGGAAGTTCGATCGGAAAAATCGCAAAACTACGACACGCAAAACCCTTAGTTTCTGTTAAAATTTTTTCTGCTCTAAAAATAAAAAGTCATACTCCAAAAATCATCTCAGGGTTTTGTGAAGAAGCCCACCAAAAACGGTCGAGTGATCGCTTCAAAGTGCCGCGGTTCCGCGGCAATGGGTATACATTTGCCGCGGAACCGCCGCCGTTTTGACTCGGCTCATGACCGAGTTTGGTGCAGTGTTTTTAGGTTGTGGTTTTGGGATTTTTAAGATGGTTTATTTCAGCCCAGATTTTCCAGAAAAGAAATTTGTATTTGGGGGCCTATAAATCCGTATTTTTGAACGAACTTCACTATACTTTGACTAATCGGTTATATCTGTGATGTTTTTATGTATTGAACGTCGGCTAATCGCTATATGTCGATTAGTGGGGGTGATACATATTTGTGATCTGTGATTGATGATGGTATGTGTATATGAATGCGTTGGATTGTCGCGGGTGAATAGCCGGGGTGGATGTGAGATGGGATGGAGGGACGCAAGAGAAGTAGGAATGGGATGCAAGAATCCTGACTTTCGGCCTTATAGTAGCACGGACCTCTTTTTCATTCTATGTCATGCGAAGGGGAGTGTTTCTTTTTCTTTCATTCATGTAATTTGTAAATTGATGTAATAATATTTGTATGGCCGCACAACCGGGTCGGGGTTGTAGCCGTCATTGTATAATTCTTTTTACTGTTTTTGCTCCTAGGATAGACCCATGGAGGGGTGCATAAACTACCGGGTATCTCGAAGTGCCGAGTGGCCTACTCACGAAGTTGAAGGAGGTTGCTTCACTTCGGGTACTTGGCGGGTAGTTTGCCGCACCCGTAGGGGTCTTGGGTGGGGTATTGGCTATTCACCGCGACCGTGTAATCCGCTTTTCGTTGCAGGCTCAAACGGATTGCGGATTCCTAGTATATCCAATGTATTCATCTGTGATATGTAATATCTATCATTGCTATATATTTATATATGATAACTATTTAGGCGTTGCTTATGTTTTACAGCCGCGCTAGCCCAGCCCCCGCTCTGTCGTTAGTTAAGTAACCTAATGGGTGATGACGGGGCCCCGTGGCGAATGCGAATGGCATAAGCGTACGTCATATTTTGGTTGTTTTCTGCAATGGTAGGATTAATTGATGGGACGCATTAAAAGAACTGATGCAAGAAAATAAACCAAGCATAAGTCGTTGGAACACTTTAAAAACCACTCGGTTCTTTTCAAAACTAACTTTTAAATGCGGAGATTGAGCCACTCCTTTTAAAAGCTATCTCGTTCCATCGATTATATCAAGTTCACTACGTTCACGGTTTAGCCAAAACCATTCGTAGCCCTCTGTCATTTCACATGAATAGTCAATAGTATTCAAGCTATGTTTGTTGGCCAAAGTCAAGGCACAGTGATTGGTAGCTATTGGATATTCATGTGTAGCATAGATAGATGCGTTGATTTGGAACAGTCGTACTGCCTTGTTGGCCAAAGTCAAGGGTAGGTTCGGGTGGGTTCAAATTAACCTGGATAATGACGGGTAAAACTTTACATGTGACTTATGATTTGTTGGCCAAAGTCAAGGTCATAAGAGCATGGGGCAAAATTGACATCGGGAGTTTCATAAGTACTGAAACTTTCTAGCACTGCATACCATTTGGAGTGTGATGATTCTGGTAGGATTCCTTCAGTTTTGTCACGCAATGATATTTGGATCCCGATCCTACTGTGAGTATATGCTACTCCTCGGGAAATTTCTCACTAAACGATCAATGCTATAAACCTAGTAGGTGTCTAGAAAGGTGTTAGCGGGGCTACGCCCCCAGGGAAAAGAGGTTCTTAAATTAAGGAACTTCGCGAAAGCGTTGGAAAACCTCCCTCGAAGTACCGACACTAGCCTGGCTGAACGGTTAAGCAAGTATTGTGCGGTGGGATTGATCCCGACTAATTCTTCCTTTATGGTTTGAGGAGGGATTAGTGAGACAGTGGGAGCCATCCTGTTTAAACAAACTAAAAACCACTCTAAACTTGCAAGAGCGTCATGCTGAGTGTTTCTTTTCTCTCTCCTAATTGCAGTGACCATTCAAGATGACCGGACTTAAGTTATTACTAGATAAAAACATACCGACATGGCCAAACTACAAAGATTGGCTCAGGAATGTCAAGATGGCAATCACTCATGACAAGTTGGGGTATCTTCTTACCACCAAAGCTCCCCTGTCCCAGGTCCCAAAACCAGTGTCGTAGATAAGGAAATCTATAAGACGTGGGAACTAGACTGCGCGAAGGCCAAGTGCCTCGTGCTTGCCTCGATGGACAACGAACATCAGAGGAGGCATGAGAATATGGACCTTGAATCCATATTTCTCCATACAAAAGAACTGTATGGAGAGCAATCTCGTATCGCAAGATACGAAGTATCGAAGAAGCTATTTTCGGCATGATTGGCCGTCGGATCATCGGTAGCGGAACACGTGCTTAAGATGATTGGCTACATTGAGGAGCTCGCGGACCTTGGGACCACGTTGGAGAATGAACTCTATACGGACTTGATTCTCCAGTCCCTTCCTTCCACTTACGCCCAGTTCATCCTGAACTTCAACATGCAAGGAAAGGAGGTTGAACTTCCCGAGCTTCTGAACATGTTGAGGACTGCTGAGGGCACCCTAAAAAAGGGTAGGGAGACATCCACTTTGTTTGTAGGAGGATCTTCCTCTTCTAAGTCCAAGGCGAAAGCCAAGGGAAAGAAGAAGAAAGCCCCCGCCAAACCAAGGGGCGGTGTCAGTAAAGTAGATACGAAGGGAAAGACAAAAGCAATAAAGATAGCAGGGAAGCTTGTGGGGAAAGAAGAGTGCTTTTACTGTCACAAGAGTGGACACTAGAAAAAGGATTGCAGGGCTTGGAAAGCCAGGACACAGGATCTGAAGCAGGTTGCGGCTTCAGCTTCAGGTGTGTATGTTATTGAAAACTGTTTATCAATAAACTCTACTTTCTGGGTATTGGATACCTGATCAGGATCTCATATCTGTAATTCTTTGCAGGCGTTGAGAAAGCATAGGTTTTTGAAAGCAGGTGACATGACCCTCAGAGTTGCAAACGGAGCTAGCATGGATGCTGAGGCCGTGGAGGACTATCACCTGGGTTTGTCAGATGGACATTTTTTGGTTTTGCGTGGTTGCTATTTTGTACCAAATGCAACTTGTAATATCATTTCTGTATCTTTATTATCTAAAGAAGGTTATGAATTTGCATTTGTAAGTAATGTTGTGCACATTCACCTTAATTAAGTTCTGATTGGGTCAGGTACATTAAGCAACGGTATATACGTATTAAACCAACCACAGATTTTCAACGTCCAGAATACACACAAAAGAAAGTCACCTGATATCAATCAGGCTTTCTTATGGCATTGTAGACTAGGTCACATCAATGAAAGAAGGTTGACTAAGTTACATACAGAAGGATATTTGGATCCGTTCGAATATCAATCTTATGCAACTTGTCAATCCTGTCTCAAAGGAAAGATGACAAAGACTCCGTTCACTGGACACGGAGAAAGAGCGAGCGAGCTCTTGGGACTCGTTCACAGCGACGTGTGCGGTCCAATGTCTACGCATGCACGAAGCGGGTTTTCTTACTTCATTACTTTTGCGGATGATTTTTCAAGGTACGGATATTCTTCTTGATGAAACATAAATCCGAAGCCTTTGAAAAATTCCAGGAATATAAGAATGAAGTAGAAAAACAAACAGGCAAAAGTATCAAGATACTGAGATCTGATCGAGGTGGTGAATACTTGAGTGCCGAGTTCCTGAATTACTTAAAAGAGAATGGAATTCTCTCTCAGCTTACTCCTCCATACACTCCGCAACATAACGGTGTATCGGAGAGACGGAACCGAACCCTATTGGATATGGTACGGTCCATGATGAGTAACCCTGAGTTACCGCGATCATTCTGGGGATATGCGCTAGAATCAGCTGCATACCTTTTGAACCGAGTTCCTACTAAGACTGTGCCTACTACACCATATCAGATGTGGTGTGGGAAGAGACCCTATCTTAATCACATTAAGACATGGGGATGTCCAGCTTTTGTGAAAAAGCAGCATGCGGACAAACTCGAGGCACGCTCAGTACAGTGTAAGTTTGTGGGATATCCGAAGAACTCCAAGGGATATTTCTTCTATTGTGAAGAGGAACAAAAGGTTTTTGTTTCTCGTCATGCCTACTTCTTGGAAACTGAGTTTTTGGAAAATCAGATAAGTAGGAGCGCAGTAGAACTGGAAGAAATTCCAGAACCACAAGCTATTACTGAAAGCTTAGTAGAACCAAAGGGTTCGAAAGATCAGGACATTCCTGCGCCGCTCCGCAGGAGTAGTAGGCAGTCTCATCCGCCCGAGAGATACTACGGTTTTCTTATAGACGGGGATAGAGAGGACTGCATCATTGATAGTGATGAGCCTACTAGCTTCCAGCAAGCCATTCAGAGCGTTGACTCGGTAAAATGGCTGGATGCAATGCGGACCGAAATGGAGTCCATGTACACCAACAAGGTATGGACGTTGGACATTGCTCCAGATGGGGTAAAACCCGTAGGATGCAAGTGGATCTTCAAAAGGAAGATTGGTGTAGATGGACAGGTTGAGACCTATAAGGCTAGACTTGTTGCAAAGGGTTTTCGTCAAAGACCTGGTTTGGACTATGATGAAACCCTTTCTCCAGTGGCTATGCTGAAATCCATTCGGATCCTTCTTGCCATTGCTTCTTTCCACGATTATGAGATTTGGCAGATGGACGTAAATACCGCTTTTCTAAATGGAAATTTAGAGGAGTACGTCTATATGGACCAGCCAGAGGGTTTCATTTAGAGTGGGAGCAGCGGAAAGGTGTGCAAGTTTCTTAAGTCCATCTATGGACTAATGCAGGCATCGCGGAGTTGGAACATCTGTTTTGATGAGACGGTCAAAGAATTTGGCTTTATCAAAAATCCAGATGAACCATGCATCTATAGTAGATTTGTAGCAAGAACCGTCGTATTCCTCGTTTTGTACGTGGATGACATTCTGTTGATAGGAAATGACATTCCTATGCTACAATCTGTCAAGGGGTTCTTGTCACACAGGTTCTCCATGAAATACCTGGGTGATGCCTCCTACATTCTGGGGATCCGGATCTATCGTGATAGATCCAAGAGAATATTAGGACTTTCGCAGTCCAGGTACATCAACACCATACTGAAAAGATTCAGTATGGAAGATTCCAAGCGCGGTAATCTACCGGCTTGTCACGGGATCACCCTCTCCAAAGAGATGTCTCCCAAGACTGATTTGGAAAGGGATCGCATGTCTATTATACCCTACGCTTCTGCGGTAGGCTCTATAATGTATGCGATGTTGTGTACCAGACCAGATGTGGCTTATGCACTGAGTGTAGTAAGCAGGTATCAGTCAAACCCTGGGGAGAAATACTGGATAGCGGTAAAGAACATTCTCAAGTACCTAAGAAGGACTAAGGAGATGTTCTTGGTGTATGGCAGAAAAGACCTCCAGATCGAGGCCTTTGCTGACTCCAGCTTCCAGAGTGACAAGGATGATTCCAAGTCCATGTCGGGCTTTGTCTTTACCCTCAATGGAGGGGCGGTGTGTTAGAAGAGTTCCAAACAAGAAACCGTTGCAGACTCGACTATGGAAGCGGAATACATCGCTGCATCTGATGCCGTAAAAGAAGCCGTCTGGATAAGGAAGTTCTTGAAAGAACTTTAGGTGGTTCCGTCCATTGTTGATCCAATACCTCTGTATTGCGACAACAACGGGGCTATAGCTTTAGCGAAGGAACCCAGGTCCCATCAGAAATCCAGACACATCTTGAGGCGGTATCACCTGATCAGGGAGATCATGTATCGCCAGGAGATCGAGGTTCGGAGGGTTGCTTCAGAAGATAACACTACAGATCTATTCACCAAGGCCTTGCCCTAGACTCAGTTCGAGCGGCTGATCGAGATGATAGGTCTTCGATACGCCAGTACATGGCCTTAGTGCAAGTGGGAGATTGTTAGTGTATATGCCCTAGAGGCCATTACTGTATCATACTAGTTTGTATATTACTTAATGGAAGCTTGGGATATTCACAGTTGTATATACAATCTTGCTCAAAATGGTAGTATGCTACTTGGTTTGTTTCTACTTTAATGTGTACATGTGTTTCTTTTAGCATATTATCTATACACATTAGTAGAGCCCTTAGGATCTTTGCTTGATTACCAGCGTTGTGATGGCAGCTGTAGGGTTCCTAGGCACTCTCAAGAGGTCTCACAAGGCATCAACCATGCCAATTTCAAATTTTACGGTGCCGAGAAACCCTAGACTACGGATCGTTAACTAGAATTTTAGGCGAAACAAGAAGCTAGTTAATAACTAAACTATAAGAACGGAAATATAACCTTTGTAGATCCGGTCCTCCACCTCCATAGCTCCGCAATGAAGTCTCCTCGCTGTCCAAATGGAATCCCGGGCTCTAGCGTCGGCTTCATCGGAGAAATGGGCGGGCAAGGTCGTAGGCTTCGTGCCGAAGATGATCTACGTCGAGGCATCACAAGATCAAGCTCCCACTTCATCAAGTCATGAAAACTTATGAAGGAAACACCCTATACAACTTGGAAAGAGGTAGAGGATGAAGAAATAGGAGGTGGGTTCACTTTAGAATTGGATTTCTCACTCTTTTTCACAAGTTGCCATTGATGGAGGTAAGCTTGCTTCAATGTTGAAGATGAAGAAGAAGAAGAAAGAATATGATAATATTATGACAAGTTAATTTAAAATCCAAAAGAAAAAGAATACTTATCATAATATGAACTAGGGTTAAGTGTAGAGAATTGACCAAGGTTAGATGAATGGTTAGGGTTAAGCATGAAGACAAAATGGTCACTTTGGTCAAAGCTTCATGAAGCTTCAACAAGCTTCATGTATTAAAGCAACCATTTTGTTTTTCTTTTCTCATTTTTTTAATCCAAATAAAAAGATAAATGAATTAATAAATAAAAACCTTAACCATTTACTTAACCAAGGTTTAACTCTTTACACAAACCCTAGCAACCTTGCATCATCAAACATGATACAATCAAGTGCACAAAAAATATATCACATATACGATGTGCACATGCGAGTGAGAAAACCCATCTTAAGTGAACCGATACTAGTTAATGCAAAGTAATATATCAAATATATAATTATGCATTAAATCATTAAATCAACACTTGATTTAATGATCCGTTCATATCGCATATAACCGACTAATATCAACAGTAACATCTTATCGAATCAACACTTGATCCAATATCCCGGCTATATCGCATATAACCGATCAATGTCACAAATCGCGAGAATCGAATACAGTATCACATACTGGTATTATTCTCGGTCCCGCACATATCTCATATGCGCTCCTATTTCGTTTCGCTTGAGCCAGGAAACCTCTGTGTAGGACTCTAAAGACTCGTCAATACACCGGCAGCAGGTGATGATCATATCAAACACCCACAAGCCGCAAGCGGTCTGCTAAACGTAACGGCCACCCGGGTATTGAGTGATCAGAAGATCGACGAGCAAGCCCGCTCACACTCCTGTGAATCCAACCAGTAACACTTACCGTACAGTCCGGTCTCGTCGTCTGATATGTCGCATATCTCGCCTAGGGGTGGTAAACGTCAGACCCCAATAGCTCGATAAGTCGTGTCGATATGAGGTCTATAACAATTCGAGAAACTACTGGTAACACTTACCAGTAAATCTCAGTAACCCTGGCCAGGGATTTCCGGTTATAGCCAATCGAACACAGCGCAACATCAACTCCCTATACCGGGAGAGACGAATCCCCTCCTATCGCTCATTGCCTCCATGTGATTCGGGACTGTACCCAAAAGCCACCGTTTTGCATGCCCTCTTGGATGTGGTAAGGTGGAAATCAAAGCACAGTGGGAACCACACAAGACTCTATGACGATCTCGGGTCAACAGACTACTCTGTACCAGTGTTACCAGAGAACTGCCATCTGACGTAAGGTATAATACCATCTGGGAGTTCTCGGCGAGTCCGTCCAGTGTACCTAGTCTCTACTGAGCACCCGTATATCATCTCTGATGTCAAACACCAATGGATATGGGATCATCCATCGCCCATCTGTATGGGTCGAGAAGGTATACGCTAGTCTACTCTGGTATATCGATGCCCCGTCTCGATACACCCACGACTAGGGACCTTGAAGGATGTACTTATGGACTACCATGTCCCCACTAGTATGATCCGCATCATAGTCCAGATAGTCAAGTACACATCCTATGGGCTTTACCAACATGTATCAGAGAGACTATCAGTGTACACGTTAAGGTAAAGATCAACCAGATAGCATACTATCATGTCGAGCAAGAAAGTCCTCCCTATATATGTCCAAGCATCCACTACAATATACATCCTATGTATAGTAATGGCCTCTAGGGCATACATATAACTAACAATCTCCCACTTGCACTAGGGCCATCCGTAGCAGTGGTTGTAGTATCTCATACTCAACCATCCTATAAAAGTCTCTCTCTGGGAATAGGCCTTCGTGAGTGGATCCGCCGTGTTATCCTCTGAGTCTGCTCTCCTAACCTTGATCACATTGGAGATCAGCCATCTCCATGATCAGGTGATACTGCCTTAGAATATGTCTGGATCACTGATGGGACCGGCGTTCCTTGGCATAAGCCACAACTCCATTGTCTCACAATGGTAGGAACGTAGTTCATCTTATGAACCAATATACCCAAAACAGTCTCTTTGGTAGCATCTTAAGTAGCGATGTATCCAGCCTTTATCGTCTAGTATGCCATGGTATTTAGCTTGGAACTCTTCCAACACACCGTCCCTTTACTGAGGGTAAAGACAATGCCTGTGACTGACACTCAGTCGTCTTTATCACCCTGGAACACTTCCAGTGATTTTCCCTAGGATCAATGGATACCATCTCACTACATTTAGTGAGAATCCTAACATCCATTTAGATTTATCTCATAGATCCAAAATCCAGGATTTAGGAGGTATCACTTTGATCCTATATGGAGAATCCATGTGATAAGCGGAGATCGACCGAGCGTAGCATAGGAAACTCCTTCCCTATCAAGAGTATGTCATCCACTTACTCTACGAGGATCGTCACCATACTCCCTACTACCTTTTTGTTTATACAAGGTTCATTTACCATTTTGGTGATGTCAACTTCTTTGACTAATCCATCAAAATAGATGTTCCAACTCCGCGATGCCTGCTTTATCCTATAAAGCATCTTGCACACGTTTCCGCTGCTCCCACTGTCTACGAAGCCCTCTGGCTGTGTACTTATAGACGCACTCTTCTAAAACATCATTTAGAAAAGCAGTCATGAAACCCAACCACCAGATATCGTAGTCATGGTATGTAGCCGTGACAAGTAGGATCTGGATGGACCTAAGCATAGCTACTTGAAAAGGTTTCATCATTATCCACACCTGGTCAATGATGCAAACTTTTAACAAGTCTAGCTTTGAAAGTCTCAACTTTTCCATGTACACCAAGTAATCTTCTCAAGATATACTTGCTCCTGATGGGGATTTAACCCTTCAGATATAGCAACCAAAGTCCATACTTTGTTGGTGTAGATGGATTCCATCTCAGATCACTAAGCATCCAGCCATTCTTACAGAGCCTTACTCTTGGTGGCCAGCCCGAAACTAGTTGGGTCATCATCTCATGATGCAATCCTCGCTCCCACTGTCATAGAGAAACCGAAGTATCTCTCAGGTGGGTGAGGAAACCTACTAGATCGGCGGAGAGGCTGAAGTTCGTCGGTTGCTATTGAATCCTTTGGTTGTACCAAATCATCTGCTGTAGTTTGCATAGCTGGAACCTTTTCAGTTCTACATAACAGACCTTGCCTCGAGCTTGTCCGGATTTTGTTTTTAGACATAGGCCGGTCAACCCCAAATCTTAACTAGCTTAAGACATGGGCTCTTCCCATACCATATCTGATATGGAGTGGTAGGCTGTGATCTGATTCGAACCTAATTCAATAGGTATGCAGTTTCTCAAGTGCATGACCCTCAAAAGGAAACAGGTAACTCAGTAGTACTCATCATAGAGCACACCTTATCATATAGGGTGTGATTGCTCCGCCCCGATATACCATCGTGCTATGGTGTATTCGGAGGAGTAATGCTGAGAGAGAATCTCATTCTCTTTTAGAATAGTCCAAGAATTCTATGCACAAGTATTCTCCTCCTTGATCTCATCATAGGACATAATACTTATACCCGTATTTTGGTTCTCTACTTCTAACTTATATTCTGTGAATATCTCAAAAGGTTCGGACTTATGTTTCAACAGGAACATAGGTCTGAATCTCGAAAGATCATCAGAGAATGTAATGAAGTACAAAGAACCGGTCCTGGCATGTGTAGACAGGGGACCTTCATACATCAACATGTATCATCCCAAGAGTTCACTAACTCTTTCTCTGCTTCCGGTAAACAGAGCTATGGTCATTTTATCTTTGTGACATGACTGGCAAGTTTCATAAGATGTAAATTCAAACTGATTTAAATATGCATCTTTATGTAACTTCAGCTAGTCGGGTCGCATTGATATAACCTAGTCTACAATACCTCAAGAAGGATTCGTTCATTTCTGAACTCTTCCTCTTGTGTGTGTTCCGTATACTTAGAATTGTAGTTTGATTTAGAACATCAATACTTTTAGACAACGTGCCTGAACCGATCAACTTTTGATATAGGAAATGTTCAAAACATTATCCAACAATACAAAATTTTACCGTTTCTTTACTAATAAAGAGACAGATATGATTTTGTATATCAGGTTCAGTATCTAATAACATTCGTTCAGAATCAATGTATTGGTAATACAGGGTGACAGTGACCAACAGACTTGGCTGCAACACTTGCCCCATTTTCTGCCTCATGAAACTTATCACCCGTTCTCAGTTTTCTACCCTTTTGTAGCCCTATGTAACAGATTACATATCCTGATCCGGTATCATATACCAAGGATGCGGAGGATACTGAGAAATAGTTCTGTATAATGAACACACCCGAAGATGATGCATCAGCATGCACTCTCTTCGTTTGGGCGGCCCGGGAATTCTGGTAATCCCCAATTTCCTGCTCTGTCTTATAACAATTATAAGTTGGAGCGGGACCAACGTTCCCCAGCTCAGTATAACAAGCGGGTTCGGTCAATAATCCATATTATTATCTTGATTAAGGCATGATATGGTCGCTACCTGGAGAGAGAGAGAAGAAAACACTCTGCGTGCGTTCTTGCAAGAATAGATTAGTTATTATTTTATCTAATCAGGATGGCTCCCACTGCTTTTTATCAAATCTTCCTTCAAACCCTAGAAGGAAATGAAGGGCCGGCCTAGCACCCCGTCAAGGGTCCGGTGGCATCACACATGCTATAATCAAAATTTTGGAGGCGCTAAGTCAGCCCCGGCCAGGATCGGAACTAGAAGTTTTAGGGATTCATACAACTAAACATCACATGCAATTGTAAAACTATCAATAAGAGGAAAGATTACAACCTTTGTAGATCTCCCTCGGTGACTCCTTGGCACTATGAGAGTTTGGAACGGATCGATGGTAGCCTTCCTTGTCCACGATGATCCACCCGAAGTCCCTTTGCCCAAAGCTCCTTACCTTACTTGTTTCGCAAACGAAGTAGAGTAAACACCCTACACAAATCGGCTAGATATGTGTAGTATGATGATGTGGTTTATGTTCTTCAATTGAAATCCTTTCTTTTGTCAACTTTCACTCAAGTAAGAAATCAAGAGAGGAAGAAGAAGATAATGGTGGCTTGAGCTTTCTATCATATCACATATGATAACTTGTATTCTTCACACCCTTGCACTCAATTGTACACAAGTTTTGTACACCTTGTTTCATATCACATATGAAGCTATTTATAGTGATAAGAAAGGAATAATCACCATTATTCCATTACCACCATAATTATGAGTGGAAATTCTTTTCCTAAACAATTAAGCATGGGTGGAAATTCTTTTCATTAAGTTAAGTAAAGCATACCCACTAAAGAATAAAGGAGCATGTGTAGGTTTTCTTTTCATTAACTTAAAATGAAAAGATATAAATAAAAGCTTCAATATAAGTCTTATATTGCCACCATTCTTGTATCAACAACCATGATACTATGTATGCATGTATGTGTCCATGCACATCATCATGTGCATACATGCATGCATACAAAAGGATTTACTTAAAGAATTTATCTAAATGTAATTAGTTAAATCAACACTTGATTTACCAAACCGGTCATATCACATACGATCCTTCAAATAGAAAATGCCCGATTAATATACGTTATCACATAACCGTATTTAAGCGGGTCCCGCGCATATCTCATATGCACACCACATCGTTTTGCCTGAGCCAGGAAACTTCATTGTGGGACTCTAAGACTCGTCAATACGCCAGCAGTAGATGATGATCATATCAAACATCCACAAGCCGCAAGAGGTCAGCTAAACATAACGGCCACCCGGGTATTGAAACGATCAGAAGAAAACCAGCGAAGCTGTAAAAACTCCCGTCGAGCCAACTGGCAACACTTACCGTACAGTCCGGTCTCTTCGTCAGATATGCTGCATATCAAGTCTAGGGATGGTATCGTCGACCCCAGTAACTCAATAAGTCATGCTGGTGTATGGCTCATAACAGATTGAGAAACTACTGATAACTCTTATCAGTAAATCTCAGCAGCCCTGGCCAGGGACTTCATGTTATAGCCAATCGAGCATAGCACAACATCAACCCCCAATACCGGGAGAGACGAAACCCCTCCTATCGCTCATTGCCTCCATGCGCCTCGGGACTGTACCCAAAGACCACCTGTTTGCACGACTCAGTAGAGCCGTGGTAGGGTGGAGATCAAAGTATAATGGGAGGACACACAAGACTCTATGACGATCTCGGGTCTACAGACTAACCTGTACCAGTGTTCCTAGAGAACTGCTATCCGACGATAGATATAATACCACATAGGAGTTCTCGGCGAGTCCGTTCAGTGTACCCAGTCTCCACTGAGCACCCGCATACAATCTTTGGTGTCTCCTCACCAGATGGATATGGGATCATCCATCGCCCATCATATGGGACAAGAATAGCATACGCTAGTCTACTCTGGAATATCGATGCCCTATCTCGATACACCCTCGACTAGGAACAGTTCAAGGATATGCTTATAGACTACATGTGCCCCACTAGTATGATCCGCATCATAATCACAGTAGTCAAGCAAATATCCTTTGGGCTTTATCAACATGTGTAAATGAATAAATCTACATGTACAGATAAAGTAAACCAGATAGCGTACTATCATTTTGAGCAAGAAATTCATCTATCTCCATAGATAATATGTCCAAGTTTCCACTATCCATATAATGGCCTTTAGGGCATACATATTACTAACAGGAAAAACTAGCCGGGATTAATTACACACTACAAGTTCGCCAATCTTTCAGCCAGGCCAGTGTCGGTACTTTGAGGGAGGTCCCCCGTGCTTTCGCACGAACCTAATTAATGTAAACCTCGTTTTCCCAGAGGCGTAACCCCGTTGACACCTTTCTAAACACCTACTTGATCGGCTAATTGTAATATGTAAAACTCTCCCAGGAGTAACTCTTACTCGCAGCGGGTATCGGGATCCAACTATCTCATAGAAGGTATGCAATCTCATTGCAAATTTCAACACTTGAAATTCCCGATAATATTTTGCCCCTAACCTCCTATGACCTTGACAAAGGCCAACAAACCATAGGATGCTAGTCAAGTTCAACCCGTCATTTCCTGATTGAATTAAACCCACCCGCACGACCCTTGATAAAGGCCAACAAGGTCGCACGACTACCCTAACCCAATCTGCATCATATGCATAAGCAGAAAAGCACCAGTTAGCTACCGCACATTGCGCCTTGACAAAGGCCAACAAACGCAGCACGAATACTAACTACTACTTATCTGAAATGACGGAGGGCTACGACAGGTTTTTCTGAAAACCTATTGCGTAATGAACTTGATATCGTTGTAGGATCGAACGAATTTTGAAATGGAGTGTTTTGAGGCTTTTCTAGTTTTGCTAAAGGGGTCACTCCCGGTGAAGGGATCGTCGGCCCTTTCCTCGTCGAATGAGGTGCGGGATATATCATATATATCACTGTGCAAAGCAAAAAACACTTAAAAGCAATCAAAAGACAAACCGAGTGTGTAGCATCCGCCAGTTATCGCTAAAGGAATCACTCCCGGTGAAGGGATCTCGGTCCTTTCCTTATCGAATAAGGTGCAGGATATATTATATATACCGCTGTGCAAAGCAAGAACCGTAGCTACCTGTTTTATTTTGAAACTCGATTCTACAACATCTTAGGTTTCTTTTATTTCATTAATCATATTAATGAAGTCCCATCATTTAAGTTACCTAAACATCACAGATAAATACGACGTACACTTATGCCATCCGCATTCGCCTCGATGTCCCCTCGTGCACCGTTAGGTTAGGTAACTAACGGCAGAGCGGGGCAGGGCTAGCACGGGTATAAAACATAAGTAACGTCTATATAATATATAATATATACTATATACATTATCTATCACAGAACATCACATGATCACATCATAGATATCGCAGCAGAAGAAACATATGAAATATTGGATATACTAGGACGTCCGTGTTTTCAATATGAGCCAGTATAAAACACGGATTCCACGGTTGCGATGAATAGCCAAACCCACACCCCTAGACCCCTACGAGAGCGGCAAGCAACCCTACCAATTCTAGAGTTAGGAGACCCGGACTCGACTCCTCGAGTTGGTCTCCCACTGGACTCCAGAACCTGGTTACTTGTGCTCCCCTCCTTGGGTCTATCCTAGTGCGGAAAAGTAAATAATATACATCAACGGTGACAACTTCCGCAACCTGGAAGTGCCCCAATAAAAGAATATTACATACAAGTTTTTACATGAATGAAAATGAAAAACACTCATCTCACATAAAACCCCCCAGGCTATTCAAACACGACGATCCAATATAACATATCCAGCAGCACATAACATCACATGTCATCAACGTAAGTAAATATGCGCATTCCAATTGTCGTTGACATATAGCAACGAAACCGGCGATATCACATATTACACTTACGGTCACAGAAAAGAAAGTGTAAAACTACAACAGTTGGAATCCGCAATCACTTTAGACATCGCATGCCTAATCAAATGAATTCCTTAGACATCGCATGCCTAACAATTATAAACCCCGCATTTTAGTCTCTTTATCGAAAACTCTTTTCAATATCAAGTCGGGCAATTCAACAGGATTCCCGACATTCTGATCGAATGCTCGTCGCAAACTTCAGTAGACGGCCGCACCCCCGACGCTGTCGACGAAGTGCACCAAGGCGGAACACCGCTGCCGCGAGCACCCAGATGGATGCTTTCGGTGACGGGGTTCTCCTACAGTCACTTGGTCAGGGCTAAGGGATGTAGCTGTCTATTAAGTTTATCCAGCGAGTATCCGCGTACACTACGTGATTGTGACGGACTTTTGATCACATCAAAATTCCGTGGCAACCGATCAAGTGAGACTAAACCGCTATGTTTATAACATTCATTCAGTTATCTCATAACTACTTGTGGATTCCAATTATTGTATCACATTCCAGATAAACAGAAAATGTTAAATTTTTCGATCGAACATTCGAACACCCAAGTTTTCCCGATACAGCTCAACACATGAAATAATTTTAACAACATTCAGTTCGTGCCTCAGTACTAACGGTCCAGCCGTAGAAGGGTCAAGCCAACGCCTCACATGTGGCACGCCGTACTGCCCCAAACCCGAAGGTTCAAAGGGCAGTTCAAGACGGTAGCATAATCGAGTTAAGGTTTGTTGTCTTCTAGAGGGACCATCGCGTTACTTGCACTACTTAGAACATCGTTAAACTACGGAAAGATCCAACACTTGGAAATTTCCTGACAGGGGAAAAGGTAGGTATTTATATCCGGTCGAACTTTTTAACATATTCTGAATTATCCGGAAAAACACACGGACAAAGTTTGACAATCCGATCGAATAATCGAATCCCCAAAACAACCCCAGAAAATTCAACTCTTGAATAAATATTAAAAATTCCCAGGAAAACCAGCACTGTAAAGTAGGAGTTACTGTGCAAAATTCAATGCAAGAAGAGATTAAAGGACCGCGGAACCGCCGCATTAGCATGCTAATGCCGCGGTTCCGCCGCATTAGCATGCTAATGCCGCGGTTCCGCCGCGCTTTGGTGGACTTAGGAGTACGGGCTTCACAGTAATTCTTAGAATATCCTGCTGATTTTTCTGCATATTTTTAATACTCAAAAAACCCAGTTTTTAGAAAAAGTCCAGAGAGCATGAAATTTTAGGGTTTCGGGTTCGTTCGGGTTTCAAACTTCGTTTACGCATCGCCTAAGGCTCTAGCTAGGCTCTGATACCACTGTAGGGTTCCTAGGCACTCTCAAGAGGTCTCACAAGGCATCAACCATGCCAATTTCAAATTTTACGGTGCCGAGAAACCCTAGACTACGGATCGTTAACTAGAATTTTAGGCGAAACAAGAAGCTAGTTAATAACTAAACTATAAGAACGGAAATACAACCTTTGTAGATCCGGTCCTCCACCTCCATAGCTCCGCAATGAAGTCTCCTCGTTGTCCAAATGGAATCCCGGGCTCTAGCATCGGCTTCATCGGAGAAATGGGCGGGCAACGTCGACGGCTTCGTGCCGAAGATGATCTACGTCGAGGCATCACAAGATCAAGCTCCCACTTCATCAAGTCATGAAAACTTGTGAAGGAAACACCCTATACAACTTGGAAAGAGGTAGAGGATGAAGAAATAGGAGGTGGGTTCACTTTAGAATTGGATTTCTCACTCTTTTTCACAAGTTGCCATTGATGGAGGCAAGCTTGCTTCAATGTTGAAGATGAAGAAGAAGAAGAAAGAATATGATAATATTATGATAAGTTAATTTAAAATCCAAAAGAAAAATAATACTTATCATAATATGAACTAGGGTTAAGTGTAGAGAATTGACCAAGGTTAGATGAATGGTTAGGGTTAAGTATGAAGACAAAATGGTCACTTTGGTCAAAGCTTCATGAAGCTTCAACAAGCTTCATGTATTAAAGCAACCATTTTGTTTTTATTTTCTCATTTTTTTAATCCAAATAAAAAGATAAATGAATTAATAAATAAAAACCTTAACCATTTACTTAACCAAGGTTTAACTCTTTACACAAACCCTAGCAACCTTGCATCATCAAACATGATACAATCAAGTGCACAAAAAATATATCACATATACGATGTGCACATGCGAGTGAGAAAATCCATCTTAAGTGAACCGATACTAGTTAATGCAAAGCAATATATCAAATATATAATTATGCATTAAATCATTAAATCAACACTTGATTTAATGATCCGATCATATCGCATATAACCGACTAATATCAACAGTAACATATTATCGAATCAATACTTGATCCGATATCCCGGCTATATCGCATATAACCGATCAATGTCACAAATCGCGAGAATCGAATACAGTATCACATACAGGTATTATTCTCGGTCCCGCACATATCTCATATGCGCTCCTATTTCGTTTCGCTTGAGCTAGGAAACCACTGTGTAGGACTCTAAAGACTCGTCAATACGCCGGCAGCAGGTGATGATCATATCAAACACCCACAAGCCGCAAGCGGTCTGCTAAACGTAACGGCCATCCGGGTATTGAGCGATCAGAAGATCGACGAGCAAGCCCGCTCACACTCCTGTGAATCCAACCAGTAACACTTACCGTACAGTCCGGTCTCGTCGTCTGATATGTCGTATATCTCGCCTAGGGGTTGTAAACGTCAGACCCCAATAGCTCGATAAGTCGTGTCGATATGAGGTCTATAACAATTCGAGAAACTACTGGTAACACTTACCAGTAAATCTCAGCATCCCTGGCCAGGGATTTTCGGTTATAGCCAATAGAACACAGCGCAACATCAACTCCCTATACCGGGAGAGACGAATCCCCTCCTATCGCTCATTGCCTCCATGTGATTCGGGACTGTACCCAAAAGCCACCGTTTTGCATGCCCTCTTGGACGTGGTAAGGTGGAAATCAAAGCACAGTGGGAATCACACAAGACTCTATGACGATCTCGGGTCAACAGACTACTCTGTACCTGTGTCACCAGAGAACTGCCATCTGATGTAAGGTATAATACCATCTGGGAGTTCTCGGCGAGTCCGTCCAGTGTACCCAGTCTCTACTGAGCACCCGTATATCATCTCTGATGTCAAACACCAATGGATATTGGATCATCCATCGCCCATCTGTATGGGTCGAGAAGGTATACGCTAGTCTATTCTGGTATATCGATGCCCCGTCTCGATACACCCACGACTAGGGACCTTGAAGGATGTACTTATGGACTACCATGTCCCCACTAGTATGATCCGCATCATAGTCCAGATAGTCAAGTACACATCCTATGGGCTTTACCAACATGTATCAGAGAGACTATCAGTGTACACGTTAAGGTAAAGATCAACCAGATAGCATACTATCATGTCGAGCAAGCAAGTCCTCCCTATATATGTCCAAGCATCCACTACAATATACATCCTATGTATAGTAATGGCCTCTAGGGCATACATATAACTAACAGCAGTCACACTCGTGGGGGCTGGGTAATCTACAAGCACATCCTTATACACGTCCCTAGTCGTGGGATTATCGAGACAGGGCATCGATACTCCGGAGTAGACTAGCGTTGCGCATCTCATCCCAGTGCGGGAGGCGGTCTGTCCCACAACCGTCAGTACGTCGTACTTGAGATAGTATGTGGGTGCTCGATAGGCTACGAGTACACTGGACAGGACTCGTTGGGAACTGATGGTTGGTATTATACCTATCGTCAGTTATCAGTTCCCAGGTGACATAAGTACAGCTTAGTCCGCTGACTTGACACTGTCACTTCGCCTCAAGTGTGTTCCCACTGTACTTTGACTACTACCCTACCACGGCTCAAAGGAGTCGTGCAAACAGGTAGTAGTTGGGTGCAGTCCCGAAGCACTTGGAGGCAGTGACGGTTAGACAGGATTCGTCTCTCCCGGTATTGGGGGTTGGCATCGTGCTGTGTCTAGGAGAGCCATTACACGAGTAGTCCCTGGCCAGGGCAAGCGAGATATACTGGTAGGTTTCCAGTGTTATCTCAGGGTGTTCTGGGCTTCACTCCGACACGACTTGTACCGCTATTAGGGGACCGACGTTTACCGCCTCCTAGGCCCGCCATGCGATGTATCAGATGAACAGACCGGACTGTACGGAGACTGTCATATTCAGGCTCAGTAGGAGTTCAGATGGGGTTCACCTCGTCAGTATTCTTATCGGCATCTACCTGGGGACCGTTACGTATAGCTAGTGCCGCTTGCGGTCTGTGGTTAAACCCACTGCCAGCGTAGTGTCGAGTCTTTAGAGTCCCACACAGAGGGCTATTCGTCTTTGGGCAAAATGAGTAGAGGTCGCATGGTTTTGCGACAGGTTTCGTTCACATCCGCGCACTTGTGCACGTTTGTTGTCCGGACAGCTTATACTAGCGGGCTTTGGTTTAAGCCGGATTCTAGTATATGATTTGGGATTGGTTTTATCTCTTTGTGTTCGTGTTCTTCGGAACATGAACGCGGGTGTGTATGCACAGTTGATTGAGGCAGAGGAAGAGATTTTTCATTGGGGTTTTTGGAACGGGTGTGTATGCACAGTTGACAGTCGTCTTTTTCCAAA
Organism: Agapanthus africanus; assembly: GCA_030015575.1. Classification (NCBI taxonomy): domain Eukaryota; kingdom Viridiplantae; phylum Streptophyta; class Magnoliopsida; order Asparagales; family Amaryllidaceae; genus Agapanthus; species Agapanthus africanus. The sequence goes on along the minus strand of JASDDO010000010.1, from coordinate 86,484,529 downwards.
CCCTTATGATCTTGTGATTTATCAATTAATAATATTAATTAAATGAAATTGTGTCATGGTTGGGCTTGTTGACTTGTTGACCAAGGTTGACTAGTTGACTAGGTTTGAAACTTTGACCATCATCATTAGCTTTTTAGATGCTCTTTGATCTTTGCAAAATCATTTATGGTGATATGATAATGGTCTATTCAAACTAACCATCACCTTTTCATTTTCGATTAATATTATTTTGATAAATCACTTATATTTTGTTATGGTTGTAAAAACCATTTCATTCTATCATATTCACTCTCTCTCCTATCTTCTTCTTCCTCCTCCTCTAGCTCAAGGAGATTCATTCTCATGTGTTGAGAAACCTCTCCTTGAGATAAAAATACCCTAAACCACTCTCTACTCACTCTAGGGTTGAAGGTCTAGCAAGCCAAAGACCTTAGTTCTCTCAAAGTTCGAGAAAGGAGCCCAAGGTTGAACCCTCAGGTGGATCCATCTTTGATGAAAGAAGGCGACGAGGAAAGCACCATCCAACCTATACAAAGGTTTCAAGAAGAAGGAGTTCAAGTGAGGTATAACATCTTTTCCGAGTAGCTAACTCTCTTTAGCTTGGTAGCTAGTTTTGTTTAGAAAAGATCCCGACTTTTGTTAGTCCATGTTGCCTAGTGCGCTAAAATTTTGATTTTTATAACGTTTCCGCCTCCCCGCAAGAACCGGGGTTGGCAACGTGGACATACAGTAGGAATTTAGTTCACTTTAGAATATTTTTCCTCACTTTCTTTTTCACCTCAAGAAAACTCAAGTAAAGAAAAAGTTGAAGAAGATCAAGCATCAATCATGAACTATGGGTGAGAAAATATCTAATATAAACATTTGTAGAGACTTAACTAAAGCCAAGGTAATGGTTAGGTTAAATAATATCTAGAGTAAAACAAAAGTTAGTGGAGATTAGGTCAAGGTTTCCACAAGCTTCTCCAAGCTTCACAACCATGCTAATTTCCATATATTTTTGTTTTTCTCCAAATAATTAAAACCTTATATAATTTTAGTTTAGATGTGAGTCTCTACACCAAAGTTCCATGTATCATCAAGCATGATACATTTATCAAAATACATTAAATAAATATATATATATATATATATATATATATATATATATATATATATCTATATCATATATGTATATATAAAATGTAAATGAAGAAAAGAAAATTCGTAAGTGAGCTAATTTTAGTTAATGTAAACTAGTATATCAAATATACAATTATACATTAAATTATCAAATCAACACTTGATTTAATAATCCAGCTGTATCATATATAACCGACAATATCATATGTATCAACATATCGAATCAACACTTGATTCGATAACCCGGCTATATCACATATAACCGACTGATACAATTATCACGAGATTAAAATACGGTATCACATACTCATACTAATCTCGGTCCCGCACATATCACATATGTGCTCCTACTTCGTTTCGCCTGAGCCAGGAAACCTCTGTGTAGGACTCTAAAGACTCGTTAATACGCCGACAGTAGGTCATGATCATATCAAGCACCCACAATCCGTCAGCGGTACTAGCTCAACGTAACGGCTACCCGGTGTAACATTTTGGAAAATTATAAATATTTATTTATAATTTTAAATGTAAAAATAATGAATTTAATAAGTTTACAAAAATGATATCGCTTATGAAATTGGATATCGGAATTATATCCGAAAAATGTAATTAATTTGATAAATATGAATAAAGTGTGTGATATCATAAAAAATGATATTTTTAATTACTTTAACATGACATTGTAATTTTCATTAAGCTAATGATATTTAGGTGATAGACTAAATATCTCAAATCTTTTATTTTACATGAATTTAAATTGTAAAATGAAATTAAATTGTAACATGAAAGGTTTTGATACTTTGATAATTCTTTTGAAGTTGGATATATCTTAATCTAGGCTAAACCCTCACCCTCAACACACCCTCACCATGCTCACATCCCTCCACCTCCTTCTTCTCAACTTTACACCTCCTCCTTCACATTTGACATATCCACCTCCACCTTAGAACTCTCCACCTCATGCTCTCTCTACACAATACAACACAACACCTAGGAAATTCTTTAGCTTTCTCAACTGAACAAAACTTAACTCTTCAAGCCCCCAACACCTAAATTACTATGTTTTCCTCATATCAAAAGAGAAAGCCATGATCTCCTTTATCAAGTTTGTGCACTTCATCAAGCTTAATACACTACAAACCATATATACTCCCACACACACTTCTTAGGCTGGTGTTCCCTTATGAATCATCTCCATAGGTATATCTCACATTCCTTTCAACTTTTATTCTGTTCACATATCTGTTTTTAGTATGCAGTGTTAGAAAACTAGGAAAATTGTGATATTTGTGGTGCATTAATTGAATCTGGAACCATTAGGTGTAACTACTAGAAATGCTAGTAACACCATAAGTATCTTAAGACCATTAGGAGACTTCACTTAAAGCCCGAGCCCTTAATTCCATGATTGACCCGGCGAGAACCCCTTATTGTCCGATGTCGCCGGATTTTTGGTAAGTTTTGGTGTTGGATTTTCTTCTGTAGCTTTAGTTTGTTATTTTATAAGTTACTGTATTATTTAATTTTTCCCAATAATTACACCGTAAAATCTGGGAATGTTTTAGTAAGGGTTTCATCAAGTTTCCAACATTTCGATATAAGTTTTTCGTATTTCTGTACTGCGCTTGAACAGTTAATGTTTGTACGTTAACAACATGAAAATATGGTCGTTTTTGGGTTAAGTATGCTGTAGGTTCTAACTTATGGGTACCTATCTCGTTGTTTTAAGTTTTGATATGATATTTACGTCGATATGCTATAACTACGATTATAGGTACGATCGCGAAGGTTTTCGAGACGGAGTTGGCGGACATAGCAGGGTGGATTTCAGCGAGCTCAACAAATTGGTGAGTAAATTTACATCTACGGGGGAAGTCGGGTGGATGGCGTATAGCACCCCCGCAACCTTATAAATTGTAGTATGATATATAGTTAGTTTTAGTATTTATTCAAGATATGGATATTAGAGTTAATTTGCATATAGTATGATACTCATTTGCATGTAGTTTATTTATAGTTTGGTAAATTGGTATGAAGGATCATGCTATACTAGAGATGATTAGGAAATAGTGATAATATGAGTAATTGTATGAGGAGTTATACCGTACTGATGATAATGAGATTCGTATGCCGAATAACGGCCAAGTTTCGTTTAGACTCATAAAATAATGTTTTATTTCGTTTTAGAACGTAATATTTGAGTGAGCTATACTCTTTTAAAAACTAACGATTCGTTTCCTTTTTTAATGATAAGGACAAGGATGCGATGCCAATTTCCAAAACGAATATCTATTTTTATCCAAGGCAACTTCCTTATTTCAAAACCAACGTTTCGTTCCATTTTCAAAGATAATGGTATAGCTCATAGCAAGTAGTTACATTTATTAGTTACGCTTAGATTTACTTTACATGTTCGCGTTATAATTATCAATGTTATACGTTTCCGTGATACGAACACTCTGATAGAACACTGCACAACTACTAATGAGTATTATGTTGCACGAGCACGTATGCATATGTTACACCACACCTCATTGGTACTGCATGTCACTGTAAGACCATTATACTATGTAATGCGTATATGGATATTGATATGTGTATGCTATTACACTTATAGAACACTAGCACAAATACTAATGATTGCCATGCTGCACGAGCACAGACGCATATGCTACACTACACATCATTAGTATTGCCATGACACAGTAGGATTGTTACGTTTATTACATGTATAAGTTTATTTACGTACTTTAATTGTATTACATGTTTAACATTTCGAATACCAGTACTATGGGTATTCATATTTGATTATTATAAATTTCTGGATGTTTTACTTTTGATGATATATATCAGTGGTATGGCACACTGTTATATATGTATATATATAATATATCATCAGGAGGGCCAATGAGATTTTTCTTATTCTTTACTTGATATAATTGGATATGATGAGTTGATGTCCACCATGAGTCATTTTTATGTTTTGTTTTACTCCGAACCGAGTGGGGGGCTATACGGTTACGGATTTCTACGTTATCCAGACTGGGAGGGATATACGGTTACGGATTTCTACGTTATCCAGACTGAGTGGGGGGGATATACAGTCGGATACATGGTGGACCCGGTCGAGACCGAGGGGCAGGATAGCTGCACTAGAGGCGGGAAGCCTAGCGAGGATACTCGATACCAGAGATAGAGATGAGCACGGCAGATATCCAGGGGATACCGACCGGGGCTCGAGTTGGGCACGGCGGATATCCAGGAGATACCGACCGGGGTTAGGGATATCGGGTGACGATCATCTGTTGAGATGGTGTTGACGGTATCTGCATTTGCGTGTCGGTGATGGACACGAGAGATTTGAGGATTTACGTGTCGGTGATGGACACGAGGGATTTTTGATTTTGGGTGTCGATACTGGACATCCATATATATTGATATGTTGGTATCATGAGGTACCCAGTTATATTATAGTTGTTGTAGCCGACCAGGACTGATCTGGAGGACAGTACCTGCATACCTTTTTACGGGTAGTTGCATACAAAAAGGAATTCAAAAATCGAGCTATAGTCTCATTATTATGACATGTCTGGTATGACATGTTAGGTCCACGTTACCTCTCCCGGTACTTTCGGGGATGCGGAAACGGTAAAACAAAATTTTTTCTAAACTTTGTAACATGGACCGTAAAAGCCGGATCTTTGCTAAACTAAACTAGCATACTTGCAAAGAAGAGTTAACTACTCGGCAAAGTGGTTATACCTAACTTGAACTCCTTCTTCTTGAAACCTAGTAGAGGTTGATGGTTCTTTCCTTGTAGCCTTCTTCCGTCAAAGATGGATCTACCTGAGGGTTCAACCTTCGGGCTCTTTCTCGAACTTAGAGTGAACTAGGATCTCCGGCTTGGTAAACCTTGAACCCTAGAGAGAGTAGAGTGTATCTATGGGGTGTTTTCTTTTCAAGGAGAGGGATTCTCAACACATGAGAAGGATTCTCCTTGAGCTTGAGGAAGAAGAAGATGAAGTGAGGAGAGAGAATTAATATGATAGAATGAGCTATTTTCCTCTTGCAACCATAACAAAAGGAAAATGATTTATCTAATTAATAATAATAAATCAAAATGAAATAGTTGATGGTTGTATTTGGAATGACCACCATCATCACTTCTTTAAATGAATGTAAGCTAGAATCAAGGAGTATCCTTGCAAAGCAATGATGATGGTCAACATTCAACCATGGTCAACAAGTCAACCATGGTCAACAAGTCAACAAAATCAACCATAACATTATTTCATTTAATTACTATTATTAATTGATATTTCATAAATCCATTAGGGTTTGGAAAAAGACGACTATCAACTGTGCATACGCACCCGTTCCGAAACCCTAATGAAAGACCTCATCCTCTGCCTCAAGCAACTGTGCATACACACCTGCATTCTCGTTCCGAGGAACAAGAATACTGAGAGATAAAAGCAACCCCAAAACATATACCAGTATCTAGCTCAAACCAGATCCTGCTAGTATAATCCGTCCGGACTCCAAACGTGCATAAGTACGTGGATGAGAACGAACCCTGTCGCAAAACCATGCGACCTCTACTCTGTTTTGCCCAGAGGCGAATACCCTCTGTGTGGGACTCTAAAGACTCGACACTACGCTGGCAGTGGGTTTAACCACAGACCGCAAGCGGCACTAGCTGTGCGTAACGGTCCCCAGGTAGATGCCGATAAGAAGACTGACGAGATAAAACCCATCTGAACTTCTACTGAGTCTGAATGTGACATTCTCCGTACAGTCCGGTCTGTTCGTCTGATACATCGCATGTCGGGCCTAGGGGGGCGGCAAGCGTCAGACCCCTAATAGCGGTACAAGTCGTGTCGGAGTGAAGCCCAGAACACCCTGAGATAACACTGGAACCTACCAGTATATCTCGCTTGCCCTGGCCAGGGACTACATGTGTAATGGCTCTCCTAGACACAGCGCGATGTCAACCCCCAATACCGGGAGAGACGAATCCTGTCTAACCGTCACTGCCTCCAAGTGCTTCGGGACTGCTCCCAACTACTACCTGTTTGCACGACTCAGTAGAGCCGTGGTAGGGTAGTAACCAAAGAACAGTGGGAACACACTCGAGGCGAAGTGACAGTGTCAAGTCAGCGGACTAAGCTGTACTCATGTCACCTGGGAACTGATAACTGACGATAGGTATAATACCAACCATCAGTTCCCGACGAGTCCTGTCCAGTGTACTCGTAACCCAATGAGCACCCGCATACTATCTCAAGTACGACGTACCGACGGCTGTGGGACAGACCGTCTCCCGTGCTGGGATGAGAAGCGCATACGCTAGTCTACTCCGGAGTATCGATGCCCTATCTCGATACTCCCACGACTAGGGACGTGTATAAGGATGTGCTTGTAGATTACCCAGCCCCCACGAGTGCGATCTCCATCACAACGCCGGTAATCAAGCAAAAGATCCTAAGGGCTCTACTAATGCGTATAGGTGATATAATAAATAAACACACATGTACACATTAAAGCAGAGACAAACCAAGTAGCATACAACTATATTGAGCAAGATTGTCTGTACAACTGTGAATATCCCAAGCTTCCATCAAGTAATATACATACTAGTATGATACAGTAATGGCCTTTAGGGCATATACACTAACAATCTCCCACTTGCACTAAGGCCATGTACTGGCGTATCGAAGACCTATCATCTCGATCAGCCACTCGAACTGAGTCTGGGGTAAAGCCTTCGTGAATGGGTCCGCAGTGTTGTCCTTTGTGTCCACTCTCCGCACCTCGATCTCCTGTCGATCAATGATCTCCCTGATCAGGTGATACCGCCTTAAGATGTGCCTGGATTTCTGATGGGACCTTGGTTCCTTCGCTAATGCTATAGCCCCATTGTTATCGCAATACAAAGGTATTGGGTCAACAATGGACGGAACCACCTGAAGTTCACTAATGAACTTCTTCATCCAGACCGCCTCTTTTGCGGCATCGCTTGCAGCAATGTATTCAGCCTCCATCGTCGAGTCTGCGACGGTATCCTGCTTGGAACTCCTCCAACATACCGCCCCTCCGTTGAGGGTGAACACAAAACCCGAGACAGACTTGCTGTCATCTTTGTCACTCTGGAAGCTTGAATCGGTAAAGGACTCGACCCTGAGGTCTCCATTACCGTAAACCAGGAACATCTCCTTAGTCCTTCTCAGGTACTTGAGAATGTTCTTCACTGCTGTCCAGTGGTCCTCCCCTGGGTCTGACTGATACCGGCTTACCGCGCTCAACGCGTAAGCTACATCTGGTCTTGTACATAGCATCGCATACATTATAGATCCTACCGCCGAAGCGTAGGGTATAGTGCTCATGCGAACCCTCTCCTCGTCAGTCTTAGGAGACATCTTCTTGGAGAGGGTAATTCCGTGCAATGCGGGTATGTTACCGCGCTTGGAACCCTCCATACTAAATCTCTTTAGTACGGTCTCTATGTACCTGGACTGCGAAAGTCCCAATAGTCTCTTGGATCTATCTCTATAGATCTTGATCCCCAGAATGTACGAGGCATCACCCAGGTCCTTCATGGAGAACTTTTGTGACAAAAATAGCTTGACCGATTGTAGCATAGGAATGTCATTTCCTATCAAAAGAATGTCGTCCATGTACAAGACTAGGAATACGACAGTTCGTCCTACAATCTTCTTATATACACAGGGCTCATCTTCGTTCTTGATGAAATCAAATTCCTTGATCGCCTCATCAAAACAGATGTTCCAGCTCCGCGATGCCTGCTTTAATCCATAAATGGATTTAAGTAACTTGCACACCTTTCCGCTGCTCCCACTGTCTATGAAACCTTCTGGTTGATCCATGTAAACGCACTCTTCCAAACAACCGTTTAGGAAAGCCGTTTTAACATCCATCTGCCAGATTTCATAGTCATGGAAGGCAGCAATGGCAAGTAGGATCCGAACGGATTTGAGCATAGCCACTGGAGAAAAAGTTTCATCATAGTCCAAACCAGGTCTTTGACGAAAACCTTTTGCAACGAGTCTAGCTTTATAGGTTTCCACCTGCCCATCTACACCAAGTTTCCATTTGCAGATCCATTTGCATCCAACGGGTTTTACCCCAGGTGGAGCAATATCCAAGGTCCACACTTTATTGGCGTACATGGACTCCATTTCGGATTGCATTGCTTCCTGCCACTTATCAGAGTCCTTACTGATAATGGCCTGCCTGAAACTGGTAGGGTCATCTTCTTCCAAGATGCAATCCTCTCGATCCCCGTCAATGAGAAAACCGTAGTATCTCTCGGGCGGATGAGAAATCCTACCAGATCTGCGGAGTGGCTGAGGTTCGTTTGGGGTTATTGAATCTAGTGGTTCCTCCAAATTTTCAGTTACATTTTGTGGTCGCTGAATTTCTTCCAGTTCTACCGAACTCCCACTAGTTTCTTTTTCAAGAAACTCCCTTTCTAAGAAGGTAGCATGGCGAGATACAAACACCTTCTGTTCCTCAGTGTGGTAGAACAGATATCCTAGTGAGTCTTTAGGATATCCCACAAATTTACAGAGAACTGACCGTGCCTCTAACTTGTCCGGTTTCTGTGTTTTCACATAGGCCGGACAACCCCATATCTTAAATCGCTTAAGATACGGATTTCTTCCACTCCATATTTCATATGGAGTCTTAGGCACTGATTTGGATGGAACATAGTTCAATAGGTACGCCGCTGTCTGAAGCGCATGTCCCCAAAATGAAAGAGGCAACTCAGCACTACTCATCATGGAGCGAACCATATCCAATAGGGTACGATTCCTCCGCTCCGAAACACCGTTGTGCTGTGGTGTATAAGGAGGAGTAAGCTGAGAGAGAATACCATTCTCTTTTAAGTAATCTAGGAATTCCGTGCTTAAGTACTCCCCTCCTCTATCAGACCGGAGGATCTTGATACTTTTGCCAATCTGGTTCTCTACTTCCTTTCTAAATTCCTTGAATTTCTCAAAAGCTTCAGATTTGTGTTTCATCAGATACACATATCCGAACCTAGAGAGATCGTCAGTGAATATGATGAAGTAGGAGAACCCGCCCTTTGCATGTATAGACATCGGACCACACACATCACTGTGTATGAGTCCCAAGAGCTCTCTTGCTCTTTCTCCATGTCCGGTGAACGGAGATTTGGTCATCTTTCCTTTGAGACAAGACTGACAAGTTTCATAAGATGAAAACTCGAACGCATCCAAGAGTCCATCTTTATGCAACTTACTCAGTCTTTTCTCTCCGACATGACCAAGTCTACAATGCCACAAGTAGGATTCATTCGTATCTGAATTCTTCCTCTTGCGTGTGTTTTGTATATTGAGAACTGTATTCTGATTTAGAACGTAGATACCATTACACAGTGTACCCTCTGCAACCAGTACCTTATGAAGGTAAATGTTCATGATATTCTTTTCAAGAACAAAGTTATATCCATCTTTATCGAGTAAAGAAACTGATATGATGTTGCAAACCATGGAGGGTACATAGTAGCAATCGTTCAAAATCATAGTCTTGCCATTTGGCAATACTAGGTGATATTCACCGACGGCTGCCGCATTAACTTGTGCTCCGTTCGCTATTCTGAGCGACATATCACCCGGTGCAACTTTCCTACTTTTTCTCAGTCCCTGTAATAAATTACAGATATGAGATCCTGATCCGGTATCAAGTACCCAGGAGGCAGGGCTGACCGTAAAATAGTTCTCAATTACAAGAACACCTGAAGTAGATGCAAAACCATGCTTCTTCTTCGACTGGGTATCCTGGAAATCCATACAATCCCCTTTCCCATTCTCATACTCATGACTGTTGTCACAAGTTAGAGGTGAACCAACTTTCCCCAGTCCCGAATAAGAATTCGGATCGGTCAAGCGACACATTTTATTATCTTGATTAGGGCGTGAAAAGGTTGCTGCCTGGAGAGAGAAAAAAAAGAAACACTCAGCGTATGCTCTTGCAAGATTAGATTAGTTTATTAATTTATCTAACCAGGATGTCTCCCACTGTTTACTCAAATTCTTCCTAAAACCTTTTTTAAAAGAAGAACTAGCCGGGTTTTAATTCACGTCACAATACTTGCTTAACCTTTCAGCCAGGCTAGTGTCGGTACTTCGAGGGAGGTTTTCCAACGCTTTCGCGAAGTTCCTTAATTCAAGAACCTCTTTTCCCTGGGGGCGTAGCCCCGCTAACACCTTTCTAGACACCTACTAGGTTTATAGCATTGATCGTTTAAGTGAAATAATCTCCCGAGAGTAATCCAACTCATCAGTGGGATCGGGATCCAACTGTCATTGTGTGATAACCTAGATGGAATCCACTCTAGTCACCACACTCCAGAAGGTATGCTAAATCTGCAAGTTTCAGTACTTTTGAAACTCCCGATGTGGTTTTTGCCCCTAGGACCCAAGTGATCTTGACGGAGTCAACAAATCAAAGAGTCCTAGTCAAGTTCAACCTGTCATTATCTGGATTGCATTAAACCCACCCGCATAACCCTTGACGGAGTCAACAAGGTTATACGACTGTCCTAATCAATCCCATATACCGATACAAACAAGTAGCACTTAGCTACCGTACACTACGCCTTGACGGAGTCAACAAACGCAGCACGAATACTAAGTATTACTTGTAAGAAATGACGGAGGGCTACGGCTGGGTTTTTGGCGAAAAACCCGTTAACGTAATGAACTTGATATCGTTGAAGGAACCTGGTAATCTTTTGAAAATATAGCAGCGAAAACTTTTGCTAAAGAGGTCACTCCCTGTGAAGGGATCTCGGCTCTTTCCTCGTCGAATGAGGTGCAGGATATTCCAAACTGAATACCTCGATGCAAAGCAAGAATAATCGACTATAGTGAAGTTATTACCCTGACGCAAACTTTTGTCCAAGGGGTCACTCCCGATGAAGGGATCTCGGCCCTTGCCTCGTCGACTGAGGTGCTGGGCATTCACAACCGAATACCGCGATGCAAAACAAAAATGAACGTCCTTGCAATAACAGCTTTTTGAAAAAAATGTTCCAACAACGTCTTTTAGGTTTATTTTCTTGCATTAGTTCTTTTAATGCGTCCCATCATTTAAATCCTACCATTGCAGAAAACAACCAAAATATGACGTACGCTTATGCCATTCGCATTCGCCACTGGGCCCCGTCATCACCCGTTAGGTTACTTAACTAACGACAGAGCGTGGGCTGGGCTAGCGCGGCTGTAAAACATAAGCAACGCCTAAATAGTTAAATATAGCAATGATAGACATTACAGATCACAGATGAATACATTGGATATACTAGGAATCCGCAATCCGTTCGAGCCTGCAATGAAAAGCGGATTACACGGTCGCGGTGAATAGCCAAAACCCCACCCAAGACCCCTACGGGTGCGGCAAACTACCCGCCAAGTACCCGGTAGTTTGTGCACCCCTCCATGGGTCTATCCTAGGAGCAAAAACAGTAAAAAGAATTATACAATGACGGCTACAACCCCGACCCGGTTGTGCGGCCATACAAATAATATTATTACATCAATTTACATATTACAAATGAATGAAAGAAAAAAAAAAGCTCATCTCACATCCACCCCGGCTATTCACCCGCGACAGTCCAACACATTCATATACACATTCCAATATCAAACACAGATCACAGAGATGTATAACCCCGACTAATCGGCTTATAGCGATTAGCCGACTTTCAATACATTCAAACATCACAGATATAACCAACATAGTCAAAATGTAGTGAAGTTCGGGAAAAATACGGAATTATAGGCCCCCAAAAACAAATTTCTATTCTGGAAAATCTGGGCACATATAATATATCTCAAAAATCCTGAAACCAACACAGAGATATACTGCACCAAAATCGAGGCAGAGAGGAGACAAGACGGCCGCGGATCCGCGGCAACATAGCTTGCTGTCGCCGCGGAAACGCGGTCGTTTGGTCAGATCTCTGGCTCATTTTTGGTGGTTATCTTTAAAAAACCCTGAGACGATTTTAGGTGCATGACAAATTTTGTTTTGACCAGAAAAAAATTTAACAGAAACTAGGGTTTTTGAAAAGCTTGTTTTTTGGATTTTTCGGTTCCGAACTTCGTTACACTTTGCTACCTAGCTAGTTTAAGTTTAGTTAGGCTCTGATACCACTGTTAGGTCCACGTTACCTCTCCCGGTACTTTCGGGGATGCGGAAACGGTAAAACAAAATTTTTTCTAAACTTTGTAACATGGACCGTAAAAGCCGGATCTTTGCTAAACTAAACTAGCATACTTGCAAAGAAGAGTTAACTACTCAGCAAAGTGGTTATACCTAACTTGAACTCCTTCTTCTTGAAACCTAATAGAGGTTGATGGTTCTTTCCTTGTAGCCTTCTTCCGTCAAAGATGGATCCACCTGAGGGTTCAACCTTCGGGCTCTTTCTCGAACTTAGAGTGAACTAGGATCTCCGGCTTGCTAAACCTTGAACCCTAGAGAGAGTAGAGTGTATCTATGGGGTGTTTTCTTTTCAAGGAGAGGGATTCTCAACACATGAGAAGGATTCTCCTTGAGCTTGAGGAAGAAGAAGATGAAGTGAGGAGAGAGAATCAATATGATAGAATGAGCTATTTTCCTCTTGCAACTATAACAAAAGGAAAATGATTTATCTAATTAATAATAATAAATCAAAATGAAATAGTTGATGGCTGTATTTGGAATGACCACCATCATCACTTCTTTAAATGAATGTAAGCTAGAATCAAGGAGTATCCTTGCATATACACTAACATGACAATGAAATCTTTTAAATTATAAGCCTCTCAACTCTATTCATTAAAACAGCAGGACGTGCATCTTAAATAAGATACCTATTATGTTTCATACTATGACGTTTGCTCTTACGCCTTGATATATGTATTCCGCGGCTATTTTAAAGAAGAGGTTTATATATATATTTTCGGCTACCTTTGAGCTTATTCCTAGATACCGGTCATTTGCATTTGATATGTTCTACTTTGGGATCGCATGATAGATAGTGTTGCATTTATGATGCATATGCATATCATATATTATATTAGTACAGGATATGATAGTATTATATTTATGAACTAGGTATCATTGTGCATTCGATTTCTACCTTGTGATGTACTTTTATTCACTGAGTTGGCAACTCACCCCCGTTGTGCCACAGTTTCTTGCAGGTGTTACCGCATGGATTATCAGCGGCTTGGGGCACACATTCCTTTCATTGATTGCTATTGGCAGGTGGGTTACTTTCGTATCGTACTCACAATTGTATATGCTTATCTTTTTGTATCTAGTAAAACTCCATCAACTTAAAAAAAAGGGTATATTGTGGACTTAGAAGTGAGACTTAGAGTTTGTGTGTTGTGATGTCGCACTCATTGGAGTCGACCATTTTATATTGTTGATTTTGTTTCGCTTTTCTTTTCTTCGCCATTGTGCATCGTATATTGTGTGCATGGTTGCTCCGCCGTTTGGGCGTGGAAGCTATGTAGGGTTCCTAGGCACACTAAAGAGGTCTCACAAGGCATCAACCATGCCAATTTCAAATTTTACAAGTGCCGAGAAACCCTAATACGGATTCGTTGACTAGAGTTTAGGCGAAAAGTAAAACTAGTTAACAATTTAACTAAAAGTAAGAAGCTACAACCTTTGTAGATCCGGTTCTCCACTTCCTTAGCTCCACGTAGACGTCCCTTCGCTGTCCATATCGGATCTCGGACTCTAGCATCGGCTTCATCGGAGAAATGAGCGGTCTAGTTGTCGGCTACGATGCCGAAGAAGATCTACGTCGAGGCAACACAAGATCAAGCTCTAACTTCACCAAGTCATGAAACTTTTGAAGAAAACACCTTATACTACTTGGCAAGAGGTAGAGGATGAAGAAATAGGAGGTGGGTTCACTTTAGAATTGGATTTCTCACTCATTTGCTCAAGTTGCCATTGATGAAGGCAAGGTTTCTTTCTTGAAGAAGAAGAAGAAGATGATGAAGAATATGATAAGCCTCTTTTAAAAAAAAAAGAAAACAATATGATACTTATCATAATCTTAACCTTAGTTAGGTGTAGAGAATAAACTAAGGTTAGTTGGAATGGTTAGGGTTAAGCATGAGATAAGAATGGTGGACTTGTTCAAAGCTTCAAGAAGCTTCAACAAACAAACAAAATAAGTCACCATTCCTAATATTTTCCAAAATGAATAAATAAATAAATAATTAAGTAAATAAACAAAACCCTAACCATTCATATAACCATGGTTTAATCTTTACACAAACCCAAGTGAGCAAGTATCATCAAACATGATACAAACAAGTGCACAAAAATATATCACATATACAATGTGCATCAAGTGAGAAAATCCTTTTAAAATGAATCAATACTAGTTAATGCAAAGTAATATATCAAATATATAATTATACATTAAATCATTAAATCAATACTTGATTCAATGATCCGGTCATGTCGCACATAACCGACTAGTATTCAATGTATCGACTTATCGAATCAATCTTCGATTCGATAACTAGGTTATATCGCATACAACCAATCGAAAAATTCATCGCGAGAATGAAATACGGTATCACATACACGCATTATTCTCGGTCCCGCACATATCTCATATGCGCTCCTATTTCGTTTCGCTTGAGCCAGGAAACCTCTGTGTAGGACTCTAAAGACTCGTCAATACCCCGGTAGCAGATGATGATCATATCAAGCACCCACAAGCCGCAAGCGGTCTGCTAAACGTAACGGCCACCTGAGTATTGAGCGATCAGAAGATCGACGAGCAAGCCCGCTCACACTCCTGTGAATCCAACCAGTAACACTTACCGTACAGTCCGGTCTGTTCGTCTGATATGTCGCATATCAAGTCTAGGGATGGTAAACGTCAGACCCCAATAACCGATAAGTCGTGCCGATGTGAGGCTCATAACGGGTCGAGAAACTACTGGTAACACTTACCAGCAAATCTCTGATCATCCCTGGCCAGGGACTTCCCTGTTACGGCCAATCGAGCACAGCGCAACATCAACCCCCAATACCGGTAGAGACGAAACCCCTCCTATCGCTCATTGCCTCCATGTGACTCGGGACTGTACCTAAAAACCACCGTTTTGCACGCCCTCATGGACGTAGTAAGGTGGAGATCAAAGCACAGTGGGAATCACACAAGACTCTATGAAGATCTCGGGTATACAGACTAACCTGCACAAGTGTCACCTGAGAACTGCCATCTGACTTGAGGTATAATACCATCTGGGAGTTCTCGGCGAGTCCGTCCAGTGTACCCAGTCTCCACTGAGCACCCGTATACCATCTCTGATGTCAAACACCAATGGATATGGGATCATCCATCGCCCATCTCATGGGTCGAGAAGCGTATACGCTAGTCTAGACTGGTATATCGATGCCCCGTCTCGATACACCCACGACTAGGGACCTTGAAGGATGTACCTATGGACTACCATGTCCCCACTAGTATGATCTGCATCATAGTCCAGTTAGTCAAGTACACATCCTAAGGGCTTTACCAACATGTAACTATAAGACAGTTTAAAGAGACTAGTATACATGTTAAGATAAAGAGTAACCAGATAGCATACTATCATATCGAGCAAGAAAGTCATCTCTATATATGTCCAAGCATCCAATATAATATACATCATCTATACAATACTAGCCTCTAGGGCATACATACAACTAACAATCTCCCACTTGCACTAGGGCCAGCTGCTGTAGTATCGCATACCCAGCATCCCGAAGAGTCCCTCAAACTGTATCTGGGGAATAGCCTTCGTGAGTGGATCCGCCGTGTTGTTCTTCGTGTCAACCCTCCTGACCTCGATCTTCTGGAGATCAACTATCTCCCGGATCAGGTGATACAGCCTCAGAATATGCCTGGATCGCTGATGGGACCTGGGTTCCTTGGCCAAAGCCACCGCTCCATTGTTATCGCAATACAAAGGTATTGGATGCTCAATGGATGGAACCACTCCAAGTTCAGTAATGAACTTCTTGATCCAGACAGCCTCTTTGGCAGCATCGTTGGCAGCGATGTATTCAGCTTCCATCGTCGAGTCTGCCACGGTTTCCTGCTTGGAACTCTTCCAGCTAACCGCCCCTCCGTAAAGGGTAAAGACAAATCCCGACTGCGAGTTAGAGTCGTCCTTATCACTCTGGAAGTTCGAATCGGTAAAGGACTCTACTTGGAGTTCTCCGTTACCATACACCAAGAGCATTTCAATATCAATATCTCATCCTCTCGCGGCCCCGGTCGGTATCCTCTGGATATCCGCCGTGCCCAATGAAGTCACCGGTAGGTAATCCGTCCCCTGCCAGGCTCATCGTCAGCAACACGAGCTTCTTGCCCCGGGGTACCTTACCGGGCCCACCATATACCCGAGACGGTTCATCCAACTCCTCGAAACGGGTCTCGAAAACCACAGCAAACTCATGGTGGACGACACTTACATCACTAGAAAACCGCAATTTACATATTTTAAAAATATAATAAGTTTAGAAATTTTGCGGCTTTCCCCCGAAATCCAGAAATATCATAAAATCTCAAGAAATCCTCATAAGTGCATATGTCAATGATAATGAATGCATATAGTATCAATAATCAAGTTGCGATATGTGATTAATAGATTAGGCATGAACAAATAATATGATGAAGTACATGCACATGAATAGCAATCCTACGATTTCATTTTAAGGAATTAAAGCAATAGCACAAGTTTAAGTATCAATTATAGTAAAATGTTTCAATTTAAGGGTTATCTAGTGTGGTGGCATGGCAATTACCAGGGTGTGTGTGTAAGCATGAATAGTGCTCGTGCTGCATATAAAAATCCTGGCAATGGTGCAGGTGTCCTATAGAATGGGTTCGTATATGTATGTCAATATAAGGCATGAATGTAGCAAATAATCATACAAGTATTACACCCCTAATTACTAACATTACTAAGAATCTTTTAAGCTACTAAAGTATCGGTCGACTTGCGCCATCCAACGATAGTCCCCCGTAGATGCTACATCTACTCACAGGAATCCCTAACTAGTCACGTCCAATCACCGCTTTCTCCTTTCGAGCCGCGTCTGACGTCTCCGCGACCGAACCTGGAATTACATCAATACCCAACATAAGGTTACATATCAAGAACGACGCAATTCCCTAACGAAAATACCACAGTTCACAAGCTAGGTACAACGTGCACAAAGTGCGCGGAACACACGCGAAAATCGCAAAAATCTACTAAAATGTCGATTGGTCGCCCGACCAAACTAAAACCCGATTACTCAAAAATCCGCACTCACACATCCTAAATGTCATAGGATATGCCAACAATATAATCTAGACATCGCAATTAATTCGTCACAATAATTTACATAAAAACCTAGTAAGCTAGAAATTTGCAATTTGGAACAAACATCGAAAATTAGCGACAAAGTTAACACAATCCAACACAACAATCCAAACTAACCCACTAGCTAGCCATTACACTAATTTTAAACCATTAACTATGCATCAAACCATAATTCCAACACAAACCCTTCTCTTGATTTTTGGCAATTAGCAACAACAATGAAAATTTCACACAAGTTAACTTAGATTAGCATAGCATCAAGCCACTTAAGCAAAGTAACCATATAGATTGGTTAAGTAAACAACTAGATTAATTAAAAAGATTTAATTAACTAAAACATGGCTTCAAGAAACCCTAGTTTAATTTTCAACCATTAACAAAAAAAAACTAGATTAGGATTAACACTAAAATTAACACTAAACAACTAGATTAAAGAATTCTAACCATATCAACTTAAAAGAGTAGAAATTATACCTCAAATCTATGGATCTAGCAAGAAGAAATTTGCTTCAATTGATGGCCTCAAAGCATCATGATCCAAGCAAGGGAGGTGAAGGAAAAAGGGATGAAGGATGGGGTTATTTTGTGAGCTTTAAATTGCAATTTTTGGAGCAAACTTTGAAGAATTCTTTGAAGAAGATGAGAAGAAAAGAGATGAAGGGGGCTGCTGGAATTCGGCCAGAATGAGGGAGAGGGGATGGTGTGGGGTGTGGGAAAAAAGGTCTTGGTCAACTCCTACCAACCACAAAAGACCATACCCAAAAACAATTCAAAAACCTTTAAAATAAAACCCCATTTCCACACAATATACGAGTCAAAAGAGCATGGAATTTTCTTCCATGAGCTGCTGGAAATGGGCCGGCCTAGGGTGAGGGAAAAGTGAGAGAGAGTGCACAAAATTTTTTTTTATGCAAAAAGACCCCCTATAAGTCCAAAATTGCAAGTTTAAGCTTAAATTCAATAAATTTCGTTTTCTATAATAAAAATTAGTTAAAACTCAAAATAAAATACTAAAAATTTATGTTACAACTATATTTTAATTAACATAATTTTAAATCTTAAATTTAGCCCATTTAAATTTGTATTTATCGCTAATTTAATGTATTTTCTTACCGGCTTAAAATAATATTAAAAAATTGAAAAATTAGGGAAAAATTTTAAACGACCAGAATTTCATAATTAACTCATTTGCTACTAAAAACTAGCAATTACCTATCCAAATTAGGTATAATTAGTCCTAAACTGCAAAATAACAAAAAGGACGGTTTTCGGAAAAGTACCGAATTTTCAGGAAAACACCAAGACGACTTTTCAAGGTGTTACAATCTTCCCCCCTTAAAGAAATTCGGTCCCCGAATTTAAAAATAACTACGCGTACCTTCAAAGAGATGGGGATATTTCTTCCTCATCTCGCCCTCGGTCTCCCCGGTAACTTCCTCGCTTCTCGGGCTACGCCAAAGGACCTTGACGGTCGGTATAACCTTCGATCTCAACTTCTTCACCTGCCGATCCAGGATGGCCACCGGCTGCTCTGTAAATGAAAGGTCGCGCTCCAGCTGGATTGTCAGGTGCTGAATCGCATGCGAAGGGTCGTGAAGGTACTTGCGGAGCATCGAAACATGGAAGACAGGGTGAACATCGGAAAAGCTGGGTGGAAGGGCCAAACGATATGCAACGGTGCCGACACGCTCGAGGATCTCGAAGGGACCTACGAATCTAGGGCTAAGCTTCCCCTTTCGCCCAAAACGCATCACGCCCTTCATCGGAGAGACTCTCAGAAAAACATGGTCGCCAACTGCGAACTCTAATCTGCGATGGCGCCTGTCCGCATACGATTTCTGCCTGCTCTGAGCCGCTCTCATCCGGTCTCGGATCAACTGTATCTTCGCTGTCGTCTCCTCAACAAGCTGCGGCCCTAAAATGCTGCTCTCACTGAGCTCTGTCCAACAGACGGGCGATCTGCATCTCCTCCCATACAATGCCTCGAAAGGTGCCATCTGAATAGTATCCTGGAAGCTGTTGTTGTAGGAGAACTCCACTAGAGGTAAACGACGATCCCAGCTACCGCCGAAGTCTAAAACGCACGCTCTGAGCATGTCCTCGAGAGTCTGAATGGTCCGCTCTGACCATCCGTCGGTCTGCGGATGAAACGCTGTGCTGAAGCTCAAACGAGTGCCCAAAGCCTCCTGAAGTCTCTGCCAAAGTCGGCTGGTGAACTGGGTGCCTCGATCTGACACGATACAAGTCGGTACGCCATGTAGTCGCACGATCTCGTCGATGTAAAGCTGGGCATACTGAGCGAAGCTGAAAGTCGTCTTCACTGGCAGGAAGTGAGCCGCTTTCGTCAATCGATCCACGATCACCCAGATGGAGTCATACCCTCGACTGGTCCTGGGTAGACCCACAATGAAATCCATCGAAATCTGCTCCCATTTCCACTCCGGAATGGGTAACGGCTGTAGCTCTCCTGTGGGCCTCTGGTGCTCGGCCTTGACTTGCTGACAAGTCAGGCATCTCGATACAAACTCCGTAATGTCCCTCTTCATCCCGTCCCACCAGTAGGTCTCTCTCATATCATGGTACATCTTGGTGGAATCGGGGTGGACACTATACACTGATCGGTGTGCCTCCTCAAGAATGTCGCGCCGCAATCCATCAGCATCCGGTACGCACAGTCTAGATCCATAGCGTAAAATCCCCTGATCGTCAATCACCAACTCGGAAAATCTGCCCTATCCTATCTGTGCCATGATCTCTGAGCAACGGTCGTCACTGCGCTGTGCCTCATATATACGGTCGAGCAACTGTGGGCATGCACGAACATGCGCGAGCTGTCCTCCTGTCTGAGTGAACTCGAACTCAACTCGGCTGTCGCATAACATCTGCCAATCTGCTGACGACTGCCTCTGCACTGCGCGCAAAAAGGATAGACTGCCCCCGGGCCTCCTACTCAACGCATCTGCCACCACATTCGCCTTGCCTGGGTGATATAAGATCTCGCAGTCGTAGTCTTTCACCAACTCCATCCAACGACGCTGTCTGAGGTTCAGGTATCGCTACTGAAATATGTACTTTAAGCTCTTGTGATCAGTGAATATCTGACACGACTCGCCGTATAGGTAATGTCGCCAAATCTTCAGTGCAAAGACTACTGCAGCCATCTCCAAATCATGAGTGGGGTAGTTCTGTTCATGCTTCTTCAACTTCCGAGAAGCATAAGCGATCACCCGGCCATGCTGCATCAATACGCATCCTAACCCCACTCGCGAAGCATCACAGTAGACCACAAATCCGCCTGATCCCGAAGGCAAAGATAATACTGGCGCCGTAGTCAAACAAGTCCGTAGTTGCTGAAAACTGCGCTCGCACTCCTCTGTCCAAACGAAAGGAACTCCCTTCCGGGTCAAACCGGTCAAAGGTGCAGCTATACGGGAGAAGTCCTGAACAAAACACCTGTAGTAGCCCGCCAGGCCTAGAAAACTACGGATCTCAGTAACCGATGTAGGTCGGGGCTACTGCTGAACAGCCTCAATCTTCTTCGGGTCCACACAAATGCCGTCTCTCGTAACCACGTGACCCAAGAATCCGACGCTGTCCAGCCAGAATGCACACTTGGAGAACTTTGCGAATAGCTGGTGCTCCCTCAGAGTCTGTAATGTAATCTGCAAGTCTGCTCGTGCTCCTCTCTGCTCCGGGAGTACACCAAGATATCATCGATAAACACGATGATGAACAAGTCAAGATACGGCCTGAATGTACGGTTCATCAAATCCATGAATGCTGCTGGGGCGTTGGTGAGTCCGAACGACATCACCAAAAACTCGTAGTGGCCATAGCGTGTACGGAAGGCTGTCTTCGGTATATCCTCCTGTCGGACTCACAGCTGGTGGTATCCTGATCGTAAGTCGATCCTCGAAAAATACCCCGCACCCTGAAGCTGGTCGAACAAATCATTAATGCGTGGCAACGGATATCTGTTCCGAACAGTAACTTTGTTCAGCTAGCGGTAGTCGATGCATAAGCGCAAACTTCCATCCTTCTTCTTGACAAACAGGACCGGAGCACCCCACGGAGAAACACTAGGTCAAATAAGCCCCTTATCTAACAAATCCTGCAACTGATCCTTCATCTCTCGAAGCTCTGCCGGGGCCATCCGATAAGGCGGTATAGAAATAGTCCCCGAGCCGGGAATCAAATCGATGCAGAACTCAACGTCGCGCTCAGGTGGTAGCCCAGGTAGCTCATCAGGGAAAACATTAGGGAACTCACAGACAACCGGGACCCGGTCCAACGGAACCTCTGCAGCTCGAGTATCACAAATATACGCTAAGAATCCCTGACATCCCTTCCGCAAGAGTTGACCAGCGCGAAGATACGAAATCAAGCTGGGAAGGGTGACGCTGCGGTCTCCCTGAATAACAAAGACTGGCTCTCCCGGAAAGCTAAATCTGACTGCCTTCTCACGGCAGTCCACCGAAGCATAACAAGTGGCTAGCCAATCTATGCCCAGAAGCACATCAAAGTCCAACATATCGAGGAGAATCAAATCAACCGATGAATCCCTCTCCCCGATACGAACGGAACATAAACGAAATACAAAACGAGTGACAAACGACTCGCCTACCGGAGTAAAAACAACAAGCGGATGATCTAACGACGACGACTCATGACCCAACATCGGTGCAAAGTGTGTAGATACGTATGAATGTGTGGAACCTGGGTCAAATAATACCCGTGCGTCGAAAGAACAAACTGGCAGGGTACCTGTCACAACGGCATTGGATGCCTGCGCATCCTGTGGTGTCAAAGCAAATACTCGGGCCTGTCCTCCACCGATAGCGGGCTGAACTCGGTGTCGGTGAATACTGGAGGTCTCAGCCTCATGAAATCCTGTAGTGAAACCGGGATGGTCACGGCGGTAGCAGTAGAAGCAGGTATCATAGCAGTCTGGGATGTAGTAGGTGCATCATCCGGCCTCGGTGTACTACTGGCTGCAATTAGGGATCCTACCATCTGATGTAACTCCTGCATGCCCCCCATCATCTGTCGCAACTCCTCCATACCAGTCTCGAGCCTATCCATACGGCCTGGGGAAGGTGGATCGGTCTGTCCCTGCGGCGTAGGCATACCCCCCTGCTCAGTCCTAATCTCGGACGAGCCAGCTCGAATCTCGTCTCGGGCGGCAGCCCTCTATGCCCTCGTAGCCTTCGGTGGCATAGTGGCTGTTACAGGAAAACGGATAGTAAGAACAGTGCAATAGGATCATAGGATACACGGAATTGAAGAAGGAATTTTCAAGCAAGTATATCCTAAAGTCACTTAAGCGGAGTACCGTATCGCAAGTATGCCGCAGACATACACACGCTACGTTACCCTACTTAAGTCACTTACTCCATCTACCAAGGGTCATCCTACACTCAAAAAGGTAAAACCTATCGCTCTGATACCAACTTTGTCACGACCCACAGGGTACGGAACGTGACTGGCACTTAAGTTTACGAAACGTCTCAAGACGTCCGTAAAATAAGTAAGCCAAAGCCCAGAAAACCAAAACCAAATAAGCAAAAGAGTGAAGAGAACCCAATCAATTGAAAACGAGTTTATCAAATAAGTCATATAAAGCCCATTTTAAAAACAATATCGATTTTTCCGAAAATTTCGGCAGAGTCTCCTTTGTAAATACTGGCCCCCAAAATGGGTACAACAAGAATATATATGAATCCAACAAATAAGGCATCCCCAAGCGGGAGCTAGCTCTTCGCCACAAGGCGGTCACAAATCCCACGCAATATAAAGGAACAACATGCGAAATAATCATAAGGAAGCATGAGAAAAACAGCATGTCGACTCAAGTGAGCTCGACCCCAAAATACAGCATAAAAGTCCACAAATCTCACAGTCTCATCTCTAGGTCAAAATACAATAATACTGGTAGATACAGTAGATGGAGTACACTAAATACAAAGAATATAAAAGGTGGTACAAAAATAGTAATATAACCCACCTAAGAGCAAAACCTCGAGTCCAGGCAAAGGAGGCAAAAGAAACAAGTGCACCCGCCGCTACTGTACTGACGGAGCGGACCTGCAAAAGACTGTGGCACAACGGGGGTGAGTTGCCAACTCGTGAGTAATAAATAACATCTACAAAGGCTATCGTATGCATGCACACAAGCATCCTAGCATCTAAAATACAGGAATGACTGGATGCACTAGCAGGTGTGTATACAACATCAGTGTACTAGCAGGTGTATGTATGCAACATGAATATCTGTCTCAATAGGTATATATAAGAAACATTTTATCTCTTTTTGTTTTTGAAACTCTTTTAGAATGCCAGCATAATACTCATAGAATCGACAACAATCTGTGTCCAGCAACGACACCTAAAAACTGTCTCAAATCTCATAAATCCATGTCATAGTGTCTCTGGCCTCAGCCATCCGGCTGACCCATCTCAATATCAATATCTCATCCTCTCGTGGCCCCGGTCGGTATCCTCTGGATATCCGCCGTGCCCAATGAAGTCACCGGTAGGTAATCCGTCCCCTGCCAGGCTCATCGTCAGCAACACGAGCTTCTTGCCCCGGGGTACCTTACCGGGCCCACCATGTACCCGAGACGGTTCATCCAACTCCTCGAAACGGGTCTTGAAAATCACAACAAACTCATGGTGGACGACACTTACATCACTAGAAAACCGCAATTTACATATTTTAAAAATATAATAAGTTTAGAAATTTTGCGGCTTTCCCCCGAAATCCAGAAATATCATAAAATCTCAAGAAATCCTCATAAGTGCATATGTCAATGATAATGAATGCATATAGTATCAATAATCAAGTTGCGATGTGTGATTAATAGATTAGGCATGAACAAATAATATGATGAAGTACATGCACATGAATAGCAATCCTACGATTTCATTTTAAGGAATTAAAGCAATAGCACAAGTTTAAGTATCAATTATAGTAAAAGGTTTCAATTTAAAGGTTATCTAGTGTGGTGGCATGGCAATTACCAGGGTGTGTGTGTAAGCATGAATAGTGCTCGTGCTGCATATAAAAACCCTGGCAATGGTGCAGGTGTCCTATAGAATGGGTTCGTATATGTATGTCAATATAAGGCATGAATGTAGCAAATAATCATACAAGTATTACACCCCTAATTACTAACATTACTAAGAATCTTTTAAGCTACTAAACTATCGGGCGACTTGCTCCATCCAACGATAGTCCCCCGTAGATGTTACATCTACTCACAGGAATCTCTAGCTAGTCACGTCCAATCACCGCTTTCCCCTTTCGAGCCGCGTCTGACGTCTCCACGACCGAACCTGGAATTACATCAGTACCAAACATAAGGTTACATATCAAGAACGACGCAATTCCCTAACGAAAATACCACAGTTCACAAGCTAGGTACAACGTGCACAAAGTGCGCGGAACACACGCGAAAATCGCAAAAATCTACTAAAATGTCGATTGGTCGCCCGACCAAACTAAAACCCGATTACTCAAAAATCCGCACTCACACATCCTAAATGTCATAGGATATGCCAACAATATAATCTAGACATCGCAATTAATTCGTCACAATAATTTACATAAAAACCTAGTAAGCTAGAAATTTGCAATTTGGAACAAACATCGAAAATTAGCGACAAAGTTAACTCAATCCAACACAACAATTCAAACTAACCCACTAGCTAGCCATTACACTAATTTTAAACCATTAACTATGCATCAAACCATAATTCCAACACAAACCCTTCTCTTGATTTTTGGCAATTAGCAACAACAATGAAAATTTCACACAAGTTAACTTAGATTAGCATAGCATCAAGCCACTTAAGCAAAGTAACCATATAGATTGGTTAAGTAAACAACTAGATTAATTAAAAAGATTTAATTAACTAAAACATGGCTTCAAGAAACCCTAGTTTAATTTTCAACCATTAACAAAAAAAAACTAGATTAGGATTAACACTAAAATTAACACTAAACAACTAGATTAAAGAATTCTAACCATATCAACTTAAAAGAGTAGAAATTATACCTCAAATCTATGGATCTAGCAAGAAGAAATTTGCTTCAATTGATGTCCTCAAAGCATCATGATCCAAGCAAGGGAGGTGAAGGAAAAAGGGATGAAGGATGGGGTTATTTTGTGAGCTTTAAATTGCAATTTTGGAGCAAACTTTGAAGAATTCTTTGAAGAAGATGAAAAGAAAAGAGATGAAGGGGGGATGCTGGAATTCGGCCAGAATGAGGGAGAGGGGATGGTGTGGGGTGTGGGAAAAAAGGTCTTGGTCAACTCCTACCAACCACAAAAGACCATACCCAAAAACAATTCAAAAACCTTTAAAATAAAACCCCATTTCCACACAATATACAAGTCAAAAGAGCATGGAATTTTCTTCCATGAGCTGCTGGAAATGGGCCGGCCTAGGGTGAGGGAAAAGTGAGAGAGAGTGCATAAATTTTTTTTATGCAAAAAGACCCCCTACAAGTCCAAAACTGCAAGTTTAAGCTTAAATTCAATAAATTTTGTTTTCTATAATAAAAATTAGTTAAAACTCAAAATAAAATACTAAAAATTTATGTTACAACTAGATTTTAATTAACATAATTTTAAAGCTTAAATTTAGCCCATTTAAATTTGTATTTATCGCTAATTTAATATATTTTCTTACCGGCTTAAAATAATATTAAAAAATTGAAAAATTAGGGAAAAATTTTAAACGACCAGAATTTCATAATTAAATCATTTGCTACTAAAAACTAGCAATTACCTATCCAAATGAGGTATAATTAGTCCTAAACTGCAAAATAACAAAAAGGACGGTTTTCGGAAAAGTACCGAATTTTCACCGATTTTCAGGAAAACACCAAGACGACTTTTCAAGACGTTACAGGATTGGATTAATATAAACTTATCGCATCAAGTGCAAAAACTACATCTGGTGTGGTACTTGACATCTCATGATTGACTCAATTGCCTAAGCAAGTGATCTGCTAATCATGCACATCCCTCTCTCCTTTAGTCTCTAAGACACCTTTAGAGAGGGTGACTCCACCACCTGCAGGTACACAACCATGCTAGGAGTCATCTATTCTATATACCATTAGAATACTGTCAAAGTACCCAAATTGGGAAACTACCCAAATCTAGATCTAATAACCATAGATCTAGTAACCAGAATGTCTGATATTATATCCATGTCCTTTGTGAAGAAACAACTGTGTGACAACCACAGTACAACCGATCGTAGTATAGAAATTTTACTTCCTATTCTGTGTATGTCATCCAAAAACCAGGACATCATACCTTACTACCTTCTTAACAGATCCATCCCCTATTCTGATGAAGTCAAACCTATGACTGTCACATCAAAATTAGATGATCTTATCTCCGCTATATCTGCTCAAGTCTATAAATAGACATAAGCTACTTGCCCACTATGCTTCCGCTGCTCCTACTGACTACTACAACCCTCTGGCAGAATAATATCTACATACACTTCTAAAGCTAGTTTAGAACGATGCTATACTTATCCTCCTACCGGGTCTCATAGCCTGGAACAACAGTAGTGTCAAGTCTGGGTAAATAAGAACCTCCCTGTCACCGTCCTTGAGGCTACCGGAGTACCTCTCGGGTGTCTGAGGTTACCCACCATATCTACGGAGTGGCTA
This sequence comes from Agapanthus africanus, assembly GCA_030015575.1. NCBI lineage: Eukaryota > Viridiplantae > Streptophyta > Magnoliopsida > Asparagales > Amaryllidaceae > Agapanthus > Agapanthus africanus. Next base: position 86,457,286 of record JASDDO010000010.1, on the reverse strand, counting down.
ATAGAATGTTAAACCTGATTGAATATATAGGTCCTATTAAATTTTCCGTAATCGTTTGCGGTTCTGGAATCATTTCCAGTTCTACCATACTCCCACTACTGTTTTATGAAAAAATCCATTTTTACTAAAACTGTGGCGAGTCAAGAACAATATCACTATTGATCTTCCAGATGGTAGAAAAGTCAACCCTCGTTTAAGCCCGGGTCAACCCACAAACTGCCATTACAGAAACGTGCCCTGAGTTATCCAGAGTCTGGTTTTAAGCATAAGTCGGACAACTCCCCGTATCTTAACATCGTTAAGATATAAACCATTCTATACAATATAGAAATGGAGGCACTAATTTAATCGGAACCAGATTCAAATCATGCAGCTGTCTCCAGTGCATATCAACTTAATGGAAAGTGGCTACTCAGCATTACTCAACTTAGGAATCCATCCAATTGTGAGTAACCTGAAAGAGAAACGAGTTTCTCAAAACCATTACTATCAACTGAATACCAATCACAAGAATCCACATCTTCGATCTCTTTGAAGAATCCCGATACTTGCGATACCTGGTTCTTTACTTTATTCTTATACCCACAACTTCTCAAAACATAGACATTGTATTTCTACGAAACACTTGTCTAAAAACTAGAGAAGTGATAAGTAAACAGAACATAGTATGAGGACCTACCCCTTTGTCCTGACGGACACTGGACAACATACAATACCCTGTATAAGTCCGCTGAGTTTGAATAACTCAAAACCTGTGCATCGTAGGTTGAAAACTGTACCCAGGCGATTTCCTCAAATATCACCAATTACAACGAATTTTGATATAATGAGGATGATCACCTTAATTCCCAATAACTTACTCCCACTCATCATCTGTAAAAATATACAGATATGAGAATGGAACCTGGTAAATACATACCCTGGAGTAAGTATCTAATCGGGAAATCAGTTTTCTTTTAACAATGTACAGTGTAACTGAAACATGAAAATGTTTCGTAGGGGTATCCTTGTATTCCTAGTAATGCCTCTTCCATAATCCAATTCATGACTGTAACCGTATATTTCTTTGCCATCTCTCCAAATCCCTTTATTTGTCTTTAGTCGTTACCTTCTGTACACCTTCGTTAGGCTAAATGGTTTTCTTCCTTCCTTATCGTTTGGCACCAGCCTATGGTTTGGAAGAAGACTATCCAGTAAGCATAATAGGTGTACCCTCCTAAACCTAGGAGTACTCGCAACTTGAGAGAAGGTGATGATAAAAGTCAACTGAATAATACCTTATTCTATTTCTCTCGAACTGGGGAAAAAACAAAGGTGAAATAGGAGTGGCGATGAAGTACGCGGTTTGGTCGTGAATGATAACAGTCGCAATTTACTTTGCCCTCTTTCTAATCCCTTTACTTTGTCTTTAGTTATTATCTTCTGCACACCTTACTTAGGCTAATTGGTTTTCTTCATTCCCTACCTTTCGGCACCAGCCTATGGTTTGGAAGAAGACTATCCAGTAAGCATAATAAGTGTACCCTCCTTAACCTAGGAGTCCTTGCAACCTGAGAGAAGGTGATAATAAAAGACAACTGAATAAACCAATTCTATTTCTCCTGAACCTGGATCCATCCTCGAAGAAGTCCCTCCGAGTTCGTATATAACCATACGATGGATCTATCCAATGGAAGTGGATGTCCGTAGTAATACGGGGTATTCTGAGAAATACAAAGGGTAAAGGAAGGAGCGACAATGACTTATGCAACTCTGACAATCCAAAAAGCCAGTATTTTAAGAAGGTTCGGTCAACTTTGGTCACTGAGTCATAGACTAGGGTCGGTCAAATGGTCGTTGCCAAAGAGAGAGAGAAAAGAAACACTTTGCGTGCACTCTAACCTAGATCAGAATGGTTATTACTTTATCTAATTAGGAAAACTCCCACCGTTATATCAAATTCTCCTCCAAACCTGAAAGAAGAATTAGTCGGGATCACCCGAAGAGTATACCAACTCATTAGTGAGAATCGGGATCCAACTATTATCGCATGATAACTTGATGGAAGCCACTCAAGTTATCATACTCCAGAAGGTATACGCATGCCTGGCAAGTTTCCTGTATGTTTGAAACTCCCGATATGATTTTTGCCCCATGCTCTTATGACCTTGGCGTTGGTCAAAATATCATAAGTCACATGCCAAGTTCTTCCCGTCATTGTCCAGGTCAATTTGAACCCACCCGCACATGCCCCTGACATTGGCCAGGTATGACAGAACGACTGTCCCAAACCAACTCATCTATCTATGCAACAGATGAATACTTCAGCAGCTACCAAACACTATGCCCTGGCGTTGGTCAAATGTATAGCTTGAATACTACTGAATACCCATAAGAAATAACGGAGGGTTACGGCTGGTTTTTGGCGAAAAACCTTTAACGTAATGAACTTGATCTCGTTGAAGGAAACTGGTAGCTTTTTATAAAAATATAGTGGCGAAAACGTTTTGCTAAAGAGGCCATTCCCGGTGAAGGGATCTCGGCTCTTTCCTCGTGAAATGAGGTGCAGGATATTCCAACTGAATACCGCGATGCAAAGCAACTTGTAATTGACTATATTGAAGTTATTACCCTGACGTAAACTTATGCCCAAGGGGTCACTCCCGGTGAAGGGATCTCGGCCCTTGCCTCGTCGAATGAGGTGCAGGATATTCCAACTGAATATCACTATGCAAAACAAAAGGAAACATATTTGTAATAACACCTTTTAAAATTTGTTCCAACAACATCAAATATAGGTTTGTTTTATCCTTGCATTGATAAGAATCAATGCAGTCCCATCATTCAATCGCACCAGAAAATAACGAAAATAAAATGTACGTATATGCCATCCGCATTCGCCACTGGGTCCCGTCATCACCCGTTAGGTTACTTAACTAACGATAGAGCGGGGGCTGGACTAGTGCGGGTGTAAAACATATACAGCATCTAATAGTATATATACCAACATACAATAATCACTCCAGGCATGATAATATGCAACATTACAGAAAAGTAATAAGCATCACAGAACAATACATATAATCTGGGATCCCCGGGTTTCACAGAGCCGCTACTGAAACCCGACGTTCCCTTCGTCGTGTGGATAGCCTGTGCAACGAAACCTAGACCCTTACAGGCGCGGCAAGTTACCCGCCAAAACCTGAAGTGAGGTAGTCCCCACAGCATAGTGAATGGAACACCCGGCACTTCACGGAATCCGGTAAATTGAGCACCCCTCCTTGGGTCAACCTGTACCCCCTACGAGTGCGGCGAATAGTCTGCCAATTCTAGAGTGAGGTCCCTCTGCCTCTCAAAGCCATGAGATACAGACCCGTTGCCTTCCAGAACCCGGCTATCCGTGCACTCCTTTGCGGGGTAAACCTAGTACAGAAATAAAAATATGTACAACGGGTACATCGACCTCAACCTGGTCGTGTCCCAAAAGAATATTATACAACAGGTAGTGACGGCATTCCACATGTTGGACGCTCACCTCGCAATATCAAACGTACAAATAAATCCAAACCGCACTATCATTGCACCCTGCTATCCATCACGACATATCTGCAACAACACAACACAACACAGAACATCAACACGAATGTTACGTTCGCAAACCCGTCTAAAAAAACTATAGCAATTAGACGCGGTTTACCGATCAAATGACATTCCCGGTCGGAGATATAAAGTAAGTACTGTATACTAACATGTTTAAAGTTCGATCGACAAAATATCCTAAAGTGAGCCCTACAAACATCTGCTGTATAGTAACAAAATCTGGGCCCAAAAGGTATATTCCAAAACCCACAATTTCCCAAAACAAGCTCACTCCAAAAAAATGGATCACTGTTCCCACATAACGGCCGCGGTTCCGCGGTCAAACCCAAGCTTTGACCGCGGATCCGCGGCGTTACTATAGGATCACGTGTCCAATTTTCTGCCGTATGCTTCAAAAACCCTACTTAATTTTCTAGGATCATCAAAATATTTTTAGACACTGTTTAAAATCGACAGAAACTTAAGCACTTGAAAATTGTGATTTCGGAAATTCCGTTCGATCGATCTTTTAAACGCGTTAGCACAAGTTAGTATAGCTTAATGGTTAGGCTCTGATACCACTGTAAGTCCACGGTAGCGCCCCGGCCGTCTAACAGATGCCAAATGCGGAACAAAAACTTTTACAACTGACGCTATCGCGTACTATAACCCGGATCTGCCATTAAAGCTAAACTAACAAACTACAAAAAAGGGTAGAAGAGTTATACCGAACGATCCGAGTCCTTCGGTCTTCAACCATCATCCCACGCTTGTTGCGGCTGCTCCGATCTCCTTGAACTCCAGTCTTTTCGTTCAGGTGGCGCCACGTCGACGGATCTTTAAACGGGCTTCCGTCTCTGAACCGAGGCAACTCGGTCGTCAAGTTTGCTGAAAGAGACAACCAAGATGAAGTAGAAAATGAGTAGAACACTTTGTCTCGTTACGTCCAAGGCTATGGACGAACGGTTAATGAAGTTGCCTTATGGATCAGGTGAAAAGAGAAACCGATCATATCTAATTTCTATTCATCAAAACTATATCTTTTTTTCAAATAACAACCATGAGCTTTCAACAAGGGGTGGCCGGCCATTTAAGGAGAGGGAGGAGGTGAGTGTAGGTAAGGGAGGGTGACTCTAACAATGAAACTTATCATGACTCACTAATGACACCTAGTGTGAACACAATAATGAAAGTGATGATTCATAACCATAGTCATCAACTCATTTAATGCACCATTAATGAACAAAGCTACCTCACCATCCTAGTCACTATCCTAGTCACCTCTTCTAGAAGCTTCCACACTAATCCCAAGAAAAGATAAATCCGTATTTAACCAAATGTTAAATACGGCTGATAGAAAACTGGAAACTGGCAACTTCCAAAAGTAATCCTGAAACGAATTTCAGGATAACCCCGTATCAGTATAAACATACCCGCATTTGTATTACGACCGAATACAAATGCAACTGAGACAAAGATATTATATCTACACAGTATAATACTGGGTTTCGGCTTAAACCAAAGCCTACCGGTATTATCTGCCCGAAAAACGACACGTGCGAAAACGCACGTGCTTTTTCCGAACCTTGCCATATCACCATACGGCCTCTACAACGTTTCGCCCGAACTTGGGAAAGTGTCTGTGGGGGACTCTAATGACTCATCAACACACTGGCACTGGGTATAACCACTAGCACGTCAGAGGTACTGTAGGGTTCCTAGGCACACTAATGAGGTCTCACAAGGCATCAACCATGCCAATTTCAAATTTTACGGTGCCGAGAAACCCTAGACTAGATCGTTAACTAGAAGTTTAGGCGATACTACGAGCTAGTTAACAACTTAACTAAAGGGTAAACGGAAATACAACCTTTGTAGATCCGGTTCTCCACCTCCATGGCTCCGCGATGAAGTCTCTCCGCTGTACAAATCGGATCTTAGGCTCTAGCGTCGGCTTCATCGGAGAAATGGGCGGGCTAGGTCATCGACTACGATGCCGAAGATGATCTACGTCGAGGCATCGCAAGATCAAGCTCCCACTTCACCAAGTCATGAAACTTGTGAAGAAAACACACTCTACTACTTGGCAAGAGGTAGAGGATGAAGAAATAGGAGGTGGGTTCACTTTAGAATTGGATTTCTCACTCAATTGCTCAAGTTGCCATTGATGAAGCAAGCTTTCTTTTTGTGAAAAAGAAGAAGAAGAAGTTGAATATTATGATGAGTATTATTTCGAAAAGGAAATAAAAAGAATACTTATCATAATGCAACCATGGTCAAGTGTAGAGAATAGACTAGGGTTAAAAGGAGTGGTTAGGGTTAAGCATGAGACAAAATGGTCACTTAGGTCAAAGCTTCATGAAGCTTTAACTAGAAAAAAAATTAAGCCACCATTTTCTCTTAATGCTTAACATTTTCCATAAAGAATAAATAAATAAATAAATGAATAACAAAATGAAAACCCTAACCATTACACAACCATGGTTTAATCTTTACACAAACCAAAGTTAGCATGCATCATCAAACATGATACTAACTTGTGTACAAAAGTATATCACATATACAATGTTCATAATCCAAGTGAGAAAATCCATTTAAAAGTGAACCGATACTAGTTAATGCAAAATAATATATCAAATATATAATTATACATTAAATCATTAAATCAACACTTGATTTAATGATCCGGTCATATCGCATATAACCGACTAGTATCTACAGTAACAACTTATCGAATCAACACTTGATCCGATAACCCGGCTATATCGCATATAACCGATCAATGTCACAAATCGTGAGAATCGAATACAGTATCACATACTGGTATCATTCTCGGTCCGCACATATCTCATATGCGCTCCTATTTCATTTCGCTTGAGCCAGGAAACCTCTGTGTAGGACTCTAAAGACTCGTCAATACGCCGGCACCAGGTGATGATCATATCAAACACTCACAAGCCGCAAGAGGTCTGCTAAACATAACGGCCACCCGGGTATTGAGAGATCAGAAGATCGACGAGCAAGCCCGCTCACACTCCTGTGAATCCAACCAGTAACACTTACCGTACAGTCCGGTCTGATCGTCTGATATGTCGCATATCTCGCACAGGGGTGGTAAACGTCAGACCCCAATAGCTCGATAAGTCGTGTCGATATGAGGTCTATAACTGTTCGAGAAACTACCGGTAACACTTACCAGTAAATCTCAGCAACCCTGGCCAGAGATTTCCGGTTATTGCCAATCGAACACAGCGCAACATCAACTCCCTATACCGGGAGAGACGAATCCCCTCCTATCGCTCATTGCCTCCATGTGATTCGGGACTGTACCCAAAAACCACCGTTTTGCACGCCCTCTTGGATATGGTAAGGTGGAAATCAAAGCACAGTGGGAACCACACAAGACTCTATGACGATCTCGGGTCAACAGACTACTCTGTACCAGTGTCACCAGAGAACTGCCATCTGACGTGAGGTATAATACCATCTGGGAGTTCTCGACGAGTCCGTCCAGTGTACCCAGTCTCTACTGAGCACCCGTATATCTCCTCTGATGTCAAACACCAATGGATATGGGATCATCCATCGCCCATCTGTATGGGTCGAGAAGGTACACTCTTGTCTACTCTGGTATATCGATGCCCCGTCTCGATACACCCACGACTAGGGACCTTGAAGGATGTACTTATGGACTACCATGTCCCCACTAGTATGATCCGCATCATAGTCCAGATAGTCAAGTACACATCCTAAGGGCTTTACCAACATGTAACAGAGAGACAATCAATGTACACGTTAAGGTAAAGAGTAACCAGATAGCATACTATCATGTCGAGCCAGAAAGTCCTCCCTATATATGTCCCAGCATCCACTACAATATACATCCAATGTACAGTAATGGCCTCTAGGGCATACATATAACTAACAATCTCCCACTTGCACTAGGGCCATCTGATAGCAGTGGTTGAAGTATCTCATACTCAACCATCCCATAAAAGTCTTTCTCTGGGAAAAGGCCTTTGTGAGTGGATCCGCCGTGTTGTCCTCTGAGTCTACTCTCCTAACCTCGATCCCTTAGAGATCATCCATCTTCATGATCAGGTGATACTGCCTTAGAATATGTCTGGATCACTGATGGGACCGGCGTTCCTTGGTATAAGCCACAACTCCATCGTCTCACAATGGTAGGAACGTAGTTCATCTCATGAACCAATATACACCCAAACAGCCTCTTTGGTAGCATCTTAAGTAGCGATGTATCCGGCCTTTATCGTCTAGTATGCCACAGTATCTAGCTTGGAACTCTTCCAACATACCATCCCTTTACTGAGGGTAAAGACAATGCCTGTGACTGACATTCAGTCGTCTTTATCATCCTGGAACACTTCCAGTGATTCTGCCCAGGATCAATTGATACCATCTCACTACAGCTAGTGAGTATTCTAACACCCAAATAGCATCTATCTCATAGATGAAAACTCAGGATTTAGGAGGTGTCACTTTGATCCTATATGGAGAATCATTGTGATAAGCGGAGATTGATCGAGCGTAGCATAGGAAACTCCTTCCCTATCAAGATTATGTCATCCATGTGCTCTACGAAGATCACCACCATACTCCCTACTACCTTTTTGTTTATACAAGGTTCATCTACCATTTTGATGATGTCAAACTCTTTGACTACTTCATCAAAATAGATATTCCAACTCCACGATGTCTGCTTTATCCTATAAAACATCTTGCACACGTTTCCGCTGCTCCCACTGTCTACGAAGCCCTCTGGCTGTGTACTTATAGACGCTTTCTTCCAAATCATCATTTAGAAAAGCAGTCAAGACACCCAACCACCAGATATCGTAGTCATGGTATGTAGCCGTGGCAAGTAGGATCTGGATGGACTTGAGCATAGGCACTGAAATGGTTTCATCATTATCCACGCCAGGTCAATGATGCAAACCTTTAACAAGTCTAGCTTTGAAAGTCTCAACCTTTCCATGTACACCAAGTAATCTTCTCAAGATATACTTGTTCCTGATGGAGATTTAACCCTTCAGATATAGCAACCAAAGTCCATACTTTGTTGGTGTATAAGGATTCCATCTCAGATCGCTAAGCATCCAGCCATTCTTACAGAGTCTCACTCCTGATGGCCAGCTCGAAACTAGTTGGGTCATCATCTCATGATGCAATCCTCGCTCCCACTGTCATAGAGAAACCGAAGTATCTCTCAGGTAGGTGAGGAACCCTACTAGATCAGCGGAGAGGCTGAGGTTCATTGGAATCTACAAAATTCTTTGGTTGTACCAAATCATCTGCTGTAGTTTGTATAGCTGAAACATTTCCAGTTCTACATAACTTACCTTGCCTCGAGCTTGTCCGGATTTTGCCTTTTAGACATAGGCCGGACAACCTCAAATCTTAACTAGCTTAAGACATGGGCTCTTCCCTTTCCATATCACATATGAAGTGGTAGACACTGATTTGATTCGAACCTAATTCAATAGGTATGCAGCTTCTCAAGTGCATAACCCCCATAGGAAAAAGGTAACTCAGTAGTACTCATCATAGAGCACACCATATCAAATAGGGTGTATCTGCTCCGCCCCGACATACCATCGAGCTATGGTGTATACGGAGGAGTAATGCTGAGAGAGAATCTCATTCTCCTTTAGAAAAGTCCAAGAATTCCGTGCTCAAGTATTCTCCTCCCTGATCTCATCATAGGACATAATACTTATACCCGTATTTTGGTTCTCTACTTCTAACTTATATTCTGTGAATATCTCAAAAGGTTCGGACTTGTGTTTCAACAAGAACATATGTCTGAATTTAAAGAGATCATCAGAGAACGTAATGAAGTATAAAGAACCAGTCCTGGCATGTGTAGACAGGGGACCTACATACATTAACATGTATCATCCCAAGAGTTCACTAACTCTTTCTCTGTTTCCAGTAAACGGCGTTGTGGTCATCCTATCTTTGTGACATGACTGGCGAGTTTCACAAGATGTAAATTCAAACTAATTTAATATGCATCTTTATGCAACTCCAGCAAGTCAGGTCGCATTGATATGACCTAGTTTACAATACCTTAAGAAGGATCCGTTCATTTCTGAACTCTTCCTCTTGTGTGTGATCTGTATACTAAGAACTGTAGTTTGATCTAGAACATCAACGCTTTTAGATAACGTGCCTGATTCGATCAACTTTTGATATAGGAAATGTTCAAAACATTATCCAGCAATACAAAATTTTATCATTTCTTTACTTATAAAGAGATTGATATGATTTTGTATATCAGGTTCGGTATGTAATAATATTCGTTCAGAATCAATGTATTGGTAATACAGGGTGACAGTGACCAACAGACTTGGCTGCAACACTTGCCCCGTTTTTTGCCTCATGAAACTTATCACCCGTTCTCAGTTTTTCTACCCTTTTGTAGCCCTATGTAACAGATTACATATCTGGGATCCTGATCTGGTATCACATACCCAGGACGTAGAGGGTACAGAGAAACGGTTCTTTGTAATGAACACACTCGAAGATGATGCATCAGCATGCACTCTCTTCGTTTGGGCGGCACGGGAATTCTGGTAATCCCCAATTTCCTGCTCTGTCTTATAACAATTATAAGTAGGAGCGGGACCAACGTTCCCCAGCTCAGTATAACAAGCGGGTTCGGTCAAATATCCGTATTATTATCTTGATTAAGGCGTGATATGGTCGCTACCTGGAGAGAGAGAGAGAAGAAAACACTCAGCGTGCGCTCTTGCAAGAATAGATTGGTTATTATTTTATCTAATCAGGATGGCTCCCACTGCTTTTTATCAAATCTTCCTTCAAACCCAAAAAGGAAAGACTAGCCGGGATTAATTACACACTACAAGTTCGCCAATCTTTCAGCCAGGCCAGTGTTGGTACTTTGAGGGAGGTCCCCCGTGCTTTCGCACGAACCTAATTAATGTAAACCTCGTTTTTCCAGAGGCGTAACCTCGTTAACACCTTTCTAGACACCTACTTGATCGGCTAATTGTAATGTGTAAAACTCTCCCAGGAGTAACGATTACTCGCAGTGGGTATCGGGATCCAACTATCACATAGAAGGTATGCAATCTCATTGCAAATTTCAACACTTGAAATTTCCGATAATATTTTGCCCCTAGTGTTCTATGACCTTGACGAATGCCAAACAATCCATAGTCCACTAGTCAAGTTCAACCCGTACATTTCTTGATCGAATTAAACCCACCCGCACGACCCTTGACGAATGCCAAACAACGCCGTACGAATACCCTAATCCAATCTGCATCATATGCATAAGCAGATAAATACTAGTTAGCTACCGTACACTACGCCTTGACGAATGCCAAACTACCGCAGCACGAATACTAACTAGTACTTATCTGAAATGACGGAGGGCTACGACAGGTTTTTCATGAAAACCTATTGCGTAATGAACTTGATATCGTTTTAGAATCAAATGAATTTAAAATGGAGTGCTTTTGAGGCTTTTCTAGTTTTGCTAAAGGAGTCACTCCCGGTGAAGGGATCGCCAGTCCTTTCCTCGTCGAATGAGGTGCGGGATATATCATATATATCACTGTGCAAAGCAATAACACTTAAAAGCAATCAAAAGACAAACCGAGTGTGCAGCATCAGCCAGTTATTGCTAAAGGAGTCACTCCCGGTGAAGGGATCTCAGTCCTTTCCTCATCGAATAAGGTGCAGGATATATCATATATACCGCTGTGCAAAGCAAGAACTGTAGCTACCTGTTTTATTTTTGAAATTCGATTCTACAACATCTTAGGTTTCTTTTTATTTCATTAATGAAGTCCCATCATTTAAATTACCTAAACATCACAGATAAATACGACGTACACTTATGCCATCCGCATTCGCCTCGATGTCCCCTCATGCAACGTTAGGTTAGGTGACTAACGGCAGAGCAGGGCAGGGCTAGCGCGGGTGTAAAACATAAGTAACGTCTATATAATATATCATATATACTATATATAGTATCTATACAGAACATCACATGATCACATCACAGATATCGCAGCAGAAGTAACATATGAAATATTGGATATACTAGGACGTCCGTGTTTTCAATACGAGCCAGTATAAAACACGGATTCTACGGTCGTGATGAATAGCCAAACCCACACCCTAGACCCCTACGAGAGCGGCAAGCAACCCTACCAATTCTAGAGTTAGGAGACCCGGACTCGACTCCTCGAGTTGGTCTCCCACTGGACTCTAGAACCCGGTTACTTGTGCTCCACTCCTTGGGTCTATCCTAGTGCGGAAAAGTAAATAATATACAAAAGGTGACATCTTCCGCAACCTGGAAGTGCCCCAATAAAAGAATATTACATACAATTTTTTACATGAATGAAAATGAAAAACACTCATATCACATAAAAACCCCCGGCTATTCAAACACGACGATCCAATATAACATATCCAGCAACACATAACATCACATCTCATCAACGTAAGTAAATATGCGCATCCCAATTGTCGTTGACATATAGCAACGAAACCGGCGATATCACATATTACACTTACGGTTACAGAAAAGAAAGTGTAAAACTACAACAGTTGGAATCCGTAACTTGCATAGACATCGCATGTCTAATCAAATGAATTCCTTAGACATCACATGCCTAACGATTACAAACCCTGCATTTTAGTCTCTTTATCGAAAACTCTTTTCAATATCAAGTCGGGCAATTCAAAAGATTCCCGAAAAACTGATCGAATGCTCGTCGCAAACTTTAGTAGGCAGCCGCACCCCCGATACCGTCGACGAAGTGCACCAAGGCGGAACACCGCTGCCGCGAGCACCCGAACGGATGCTTTCGGCGACGGGGTTCTCCTACAGTCACTTGGTCGGGGCTATGGAGTGAGGCTGTCTATTAAGTTTACCCGGCGAGTATCCGTGTACGCTATGTGATTGCGACGGACTTTTGATCACATCAAAATTCCGTGGCAACCGATCAAGTGAGACTAAAGTGCTATGTTTATAACATTCATTCAGTTATCTCATAACTAGCTGTGGATTCCAAGTATTGTATCACTTTCTAGATAAACAGAAAATGTTAAACTTTCCGATCGAACAGTCAAACACCCAAGTTTTCCCGAAACAGATCAACACATGAAATAAGACTAACAACATTCAGTTCGTGCCTCAGTACCAACGGTCCAGCCGTAGAAGGGTCAAGCCAACGCCTCACATGTGGCACGCCGTACTGCCCCAAACCCAAAAGTTCAAAGGGCAGTTCAAGACGGTCACATAATCGAGTTAAGGTTTGTTGTCTTCTAGAGGGACCATCGCGTTACTTGCATTACTTAGAACGTCATTAAACCACAGAAAAATCCAACACTTGGAAATTTTCCGGCAGGGGAAAAGTTGGGTATTTATATCCGGTCGAGCTTTTTAATATATTCAAAAATTATCCGGAATCCAAATAGACAAAATCTGATAATCCGATCGAATCATCGAACCCCAAAACAACCCCAAAATGCTCAACTCTTGAGTACAGATTAAAAATTCCCATAAAACTCAGCACCTGAAACCATGAGTTACTGTGCAAAATAGAAAGGCAACTTCCATCATTTGGCCGCGGAACCGCCGCAGAAGACAGGCTTCAGCCGCGGTTCCGCCGCACTATGAACAGTTCATTAAAAAATTTTGCACCGTAATTCTTATATTTCCCTGCTAAATTTTTTAAGCATTTTTAATCTGGAAAAAACCCAGTTTTTAGAAAAAGTCCAGAGAGCATGAAAATTTTAGGGTTTCGGGTTCGTTCAGGTTTCAAACTTCGTCTACGCATCGCCTAAGGCTCTAGCTAGGCTCTGATACCACTGTAGGTCAGGCAGCCACCCCATCCAATGGGGTCGCCGTGGCACCAACGGGTCCCTTAGCCGCTACTTTTTACGCATGCCCCCTCGCGAGGACTACAACCCGCCGGAACACCTTCCAGTCTCGGGACACCCTGGGGGTAAGAGCCTATGCTTCGCCACACTGTCACACAGTGAGAACCCCCCATAGGTCGACATCCAATGCCTAGTAGCTCTGATACCACTGTAGGGTTCCTAGGCACACTAATGAGGTTTCACAAGGCATCAACCATGCCAATTTCAAATTTTACGGTGCCGAGAAACCCTAGACTAGATCGTTAACTAGAATTTTAGGCGATACTACGAGCTAGTTAACAACTTAACTAAAGGGTAAACGGAAATACAACCTTTGTAGATCCGGTTCTCCACCTCCATGGCTCCGCGATGAAGTCTCTCCGCTGTACAAATCTGATCTTGGGCTCTAGCGTCGGCTTCATCGGAGAAATGGGCGGGCTAGGTCATCGACTACGATGCCGAAGATGATCTACGTCGAGGCATCGCAAGATCAAGCTCCCACTTCACCAAGTCATGAAACTTGTGAAGAAAACACATTCTACTACTTGGCAAGAGGTAGAGGATGAAGAAATAGGAGGTGGGTTTACTTTAGAATTGGATTTCTCACTCAATTGCTCAAGTTGCCATTGATGAAGCAAGCTTTCTTTTTGTGAAGAAGAAGAAGAAGAAGATGAATATTATGATGAGTATTATTTCAAATAGGAAATAAAAAGAATACTTATCATAATGCAACCATGGTCAAGTGTAGAGAATAGACTAGGGTTAAAAGGAGTGGTTAGGGTTAAGCATGAGACAAAATGGTCACTTAGGTCAAAGCTTCATGAAGCTTTAACTAGAAAACAAATTAAGCCACCATTTTCTCTTAATGCTTAACATTTTCCATAAAGAATAAATAAATAAATAAATGAATAACAAAATGAAAACCCTAACAATTACACAACCATGGTTTAATCTTTACACAAACCAAAGTTAGCATGCATCATCAAACATGATACTAACTTGTGTACAAAAGTATATCACATATACAATGTTCATAATCCAAGTGAGAAAATCCATTTAAAAGTGAACCGATACTAGTTAATGCAAAGTAATATATCAAATATATAATTATACATTAAATCATTAAATCAACACTTGATTTAATGATCCGGTCATATCGCATATAACCGACTAGTATCTACAGTAACAACTTATCGAATCAACACTTGATCCGATAACCCGGCTATATCGCATATAACCGATCAATGTCACAAATCGTGAGAATCGAATACAGTATCACATACTAGTATCATTCTCGGTCCCGCACATATCTCATATGCGCTCCTATTTCATTTCGCTTGAGCCAGGAAACCTCTGTGTAGGACTCTAAAGACTCGTCAATACGCCGGCAGCAGGTGATGATCATATCAAACACCCACAAGCCGCAAGCGGTCTGCTAAACGTAACGGCCACCCGGGTATTGAGAGATCAGAAGATCGACGAGCAAGCCCGCTCACACTCCTGTGAATCCAACCAGTAACACTTACCGTACAGTCCGGTCTGATCGTTTGATATGTCGCATATCTCGCCTAGTGGTGGTAAACGTCAGACCCCAATAGCTCGATAAGTCGTGTCGATATGAGGTTTATAACTGTTTGAGAAACTACCGGTAACACTTACCAGTAAATCTCAGCAACCCTGGCTAGGGATTTCCGGTTATAGCCAATCGAACACAGCGCAACATCAACTCCCTATACCGGGAGAGACGAATCCCCTCCTATCGCTCATTGCCTCCATGTGATTCGGGACTGTACCCAAAAACCACCGTTTTTCACGCCCTCTTGGACGTGGTAAGATGGAAATCAAAGCACAGTGGGAACCACACAAGACTCTATGACTATCTCGGGTCAACAAACTACTCTGTACCAGTGTCACCAGAGAACTGCCATCTGACGTGAGGTATAATACCATCTGGGAGTTCTCGGCGAGTCCGTCCAGTGTACCCAGTCTCTACTGAGCACCCGTATATCTCCTCTGATGTCAAACACCAATGGATATGGGATCATCCATTGCCCATCTGTATGGGTCAAGAAGGTACACGCTAGTCTACTCTGGTATATCGATGCCCCGTCTCGATACACCCACGACTAGGGACTTTGAAGGATGTACTTATGGACTACCATGTCCCCACTAGTATGATCCGCATCATAGTCCAGATAGTCAAGTACACATCCTAAGGGCTTTACCAACATATAACAGAGAGACAATCAATGTACACGTTAAGTTAAAGAGTAACCAGATAGTATACTATCATGTCGAGCAAGAAAGTCCTCCCTATATATGTCCCAGCATCCACTACAATATACATCCAATGTACAGTAATGGCCTCTAGGGCATACATATAACTAACAGGTACGAGCTGTACATAACGTTTTGCCTATGTATTGATTGGAAGGGAAGCTGACGAGCGAACTCATCCATAAACCCTATTGAGCCTAACAGTGACAATATACATACAGTCCGGTCTTTTCGGCTATGAGTATCGCATATCTGGCCTAGGGGGTTAGTAACGTCAGACCCCCAATAGCGGTATAAGTCGTGTCAGAGAGTAGCCGAGAACACCCTAAGATACTACTAGAGTACCTACCAGTAAATCTCCTGCCTCGGCCGAGGGCTTTGTGTAATGGCTCTCCTAGACACAGCGCAATCTCACCCCCCAATACCGGGAGAGACGAATCCCCTGCCGATCCCCTCACTTGCCTCCAATGTGGCTCGGGACTGTACCCATAAAAGACCTGTTTGCACGACTCCTTTGAGCCGTGGTAGGTTAGAAATCAAAGCACAGTGGCAACTCACATGAGACAAATGACGACCTCAGGTCGATGAACTAACCTGTGTAAGTCCACGTTGCCCACCCCGGTGCTTACGGGGAGGCGGAAAACGGAATAAAAATCAAATTTTTATCAACTTAGGCAACATGGACTAGACAAAGAAGGATCTTTGCTAAACAAAAACAAGCTAAAGCTAACTAGTAACTAGCTAAGTGTTAGAAAGGTTATACCTAGGGCTTTATGTCCTTCTCTCCTTGCTCCTTGGAGTAGTGGAAAAGGGTCACCTTGGTCGTCTTCTCTCGTCGAAGAAGGATCCACCCGAAAGCCTCAACCTTTGGCTTCAACTCCAAGCTAGAAGTAACTAGAGTGCAAGAAGTGCTAATCCTTGAACCCTAGATGAGAGTAGAGATTATCAAGAAAGGGTTTTTCTCAAGCTCAAGTGTTTCTCAACACATGAGAGGGGAGAGCTTGAGGGAGAGGAAGAACAAGAGAGAGAATGTGAATGATAGAATAATATGAAGCATTCTCTCATATATGTGAATTATTGTAATTAGAAAATTAGTGAGATAATTATCATGGCTTAATCAAGATATGACCATTATCATTTCATTTTAAATGCAAATTGCAAGGATCAAAAAGCATCTTCCAAATGAAATGATGATGGTCAAAGTGTCAACCTAGGTCAACAAGTCAAGGAGGTCAAATGGTCAACAACCATAACCATGCATAATTATATTAAACTAATATTAATTAACAATAATACACACATGAGCATTAGGGTTAATAAAAATGACAATAGTCATTAACCCTAATCAAATTCCACTCCCTCTGTCTCAAGCAACTGTGCATACGCACCCGTATTCGCGATCCGAGGAACACGAATACAATGAGAAAAACCAATCCCAAATCATATACTAGGATCTAGCTTAAACCAATGCCCGCTAGTATAAGCTGTCCGGACAGCAAACGTGCACAAGTGCGCGGATGCGAACGAACCCTGTCGCAAAACCATGCGACCTCTACTCATTTTGCCTAAAGGCGAATAGCTCTCTGTGTGGGACTCTAAAGACTCGACACTACGCTGGCAGTGGGTTTAACCACAGACCGCAAGCAGCACTAGCTGTACATAACGGTCCCCAGGTAGATGTCGATAAGAAGACTGACGAGGTGAACCCCATCTGAACTCCTACTGAGCCTGTATGTGACAGTCTCCGTACAGTCCGGTCTGTTCGTCTGATACATCGTATGGCGGGCCTAAGGGGTGGTGAACGTCAGTCCCCTAATAGCGGTACAAGTCGCGTCAGAGTGTAGCACAGAACACCCTGAGATAACACTGGAAACCTACCAGTATATCTCGCTTGCCCTGGCCAGGGACTACTCGTGTAATGGCTCTCCTGGACACAGCGCGATGTCAACCCCCAATACCGGGAGAGACGAATCCTGTCTAACCGTCACTGCCTCCAAGTGCTTCGGGACTGCACCCAAAAACTACCTGTTTGCACGACTCCTTTGAGCCGTGGTAGGGTAGCAATTAAAGTGCAGTGGGAACACACTCGAGGCGAAGTGACAGTGTCAAGTCAGCGGACTAAGCTGTACTCATGTCACCTGGGAACTGATAACTGACGATAGGTATAATACCAACCAACAGTCCCCGACGAGTCCTGTCCAGTGTACTCGTAACCTAACGAGCACCCGTATACTATCTCAAGTACGATGTACTGACGGCTGTGGGACAGACCGTCTCCCACACTGGGATGAGAAGCGCATATGCTAGTCTACTCCGGAGTATCGATGCCCTGTCTCGATAGTCCAACGACCAGGGACCTGTATAAGGATGTGCTTATAGATTACCCAGCTCCCACGAGGGCGAGCGCCATCACAACGCTGGTAATCAAGCAAAGATCCTAATGGCTCTACTAATATGTATATCGGCGATATGCTAAAAGAAATACATGCACATATTGAAGTAGAGACAAACCAAGTAGCATACTACCATTTCAAGCAAGATTGTATATACAACTGTGAATATCCCAAGCTTCCATCAAGTAATATACAAACTAGTATGATACAGTAATGGCCTCTAGGGCATATACACTAACAATCTCCCACTTGCACTAAGGCCATGTACTGGCGTATCGAAGACCTATCATCTCGATCAGCCGCTCGAACTGAGTCTGGGGCAAGGCCTTGGTGAATGGATCTGCTGTGTTATCTTCTGAAGCAACCCTCCGGACCTCGATCTCCTGGCGATCCACGATCTCCCTGATCAGGTGATACCGCCTTAAGATGTGTCTGGATTTCTGATGGGACCTGGGTTCCTTCACTAAAGCTATAGCCCCGTTGTTGTCGCAATACAGAGGTATTGGGTCAACAATGGACGGAACCACCTGAAGTTCTTTCAAGAACTTCCTCATCCATACAGCTTCTTTTGCGGTATCAGATGCAGCGATGTATTCCGATTCCATAGTCGAATCCGCAATGGTTTCCTGTTTGGAACTCTTCCAACACACCGCCCTTCCATTGAGGGTGAAGACAAAACCCGACATGGACTTGGAATCATCCTTGTCACTCTGGAAGCTGGAGTCAGCAAAGACCTCAATCTGCAGGTCTTTTCCGCCATACACCAAGAACATCTCCTTAGTCCTTCTCAGGTACTTGAGAATGTTCTTTACTGCTATCCAATGTTTCTCCCCAGGGTTTGACTGATACCTGCTTACCACGCTCAGTGCATAAGCCACATCCGGTTTGGTACACAACATCGCATACATTATAGAGCCTACCGCAGAAGCGTAGGGTATAATAGACATGCGATCCCTCTCCAAATTAGTCTTGGGAGACATCTCTTTGGAGAGGGTGATCCCGTGACAAGCCGGTAGATTACCGAGCTTGGAATCTTCCATACTGAATCTCTTCAGTATGGTGTCGATGTACCTGGACTGTGAAAGTCCTAATATCCTCTTGGATCTGTCACGGTAGATCCGGATACCCAGAATGTATGAGGCATCACCCTGGTCTTTCATGGAGAACCTGCGTGACAAGAACCCCTTGACAGATTGTAGCATAGGAATGTCATTTCCTATTAAGAGAATGTCATCCACGTATAAAACGAGGAATACTACAGTTCTCGCTACAAATCTACAATAGATGCATGGTTCATCTGGATTTTTGATAAAGCCAAATTCCTTGACCGTCTCATCAAAACAGATGTTCCAACTCCGCGATGCCTGCTTTAGTCCATAAATGGACTTAAGCAACTTGCACACCTTTCCGCTGCTCCCACTCTGAATGAAACCCTCTGGTTGGTCCATATAGACACACTCCTCTAAATGACCATTTAGAAAAGCTGTCTTTACGTCCATCTGCCAAATCTCATAATCGTGGAAGGCAGCAATGGCAAGAAGGATCCGAATGGATTTCAGCATAGCTACTGGAGAAAAGGTTTCGTCATAGTCCAAACCAGGTCGCTGACGAAAACCCTTTGCTACCAGTCTAGCTTTATAGGTCTCAACCTGTCCATCTACACCAATCTTCCTTTTGAAGATCACTTGCATCCTACGGGTTTTACCCCATCTGGAGCAATGTCCAACGTCCATACTTTGTTGGTGTACATGGACTCCATCTCGGTCTGCATTGCATCCATCCATTTTACCGAGTCGACGCTCTGAATGGCTTGCTGGAAGCTAGTAGGCTCATCACAGTCTATGATGCAATCCTTTCTATCCCCGTCAATGAGAAAACCGTAGTATCTCTCGGGCGGATAAGACTGCCTACTACTCCTGCGGAGTGGCGTGGGAATGTCCTGATCTTTCGAACCCTCTGGTTCAACCAAGCTTTCAGTAATAGCTCGTGGTTCTGGAATTTCTTACAGTTCTATTGCGCTCCTACTTAATTCTTTTTCTATGAACTGGTGTTCTAGAAAGTGGGCATGGCGAGAAACAAGGACTTTTGTTCCTCTTCGCAATAGAAGTAATATCCTTTGGAGCTCTTTGGATATCCCACAAACTTGCACTGTACTGAGCGTGCCTCGAGCTTGTCCGTATGCTGCTTTTTTACAAAAGCTGGACATCCCCATGTCTTAATGTGATTAAGATAGGGTCTCTTCCCATACCACATCTGATATGGTGTAGTAGGCACAGTCTTAGTTGGAACTCGGTTCAAAAGGTATGCAGCTGATTCTAGCGCATATCCCCAGAACGATCGCGGCAACTCAGCGTTACTCATCATGGACCGCACCATATCTAATAGGGTTTAGTTCCGTCTCTCCGATACACCGTTATGTTGCAGAGTGTATGGAGGAGTAAGCTGAAAGAGAATTCCATTCTCTTTTAAGTAACCAAGGAACTCGGCACTCAAGTATTCACCACCTCGATCAGATCTCAGTGCCTTGATACTTTTGCCTGTTTGTTTTTCTACATCATTCTTATATTCCTGGAATTTTTCAAAAGCCTCAGATTTATGTTTCATTAAGAAGACATAACCGTACCTTGAAAAGTCATCCGTAAAAGTAATGAAGTAAGAATAACCGCTTCGCTCATATGTAGACATTGGACCGCACACATCGCTGTGTATGAGTCCCAAGAGCTCGCTCGCTCTTTCTCCGTGTCCAGTGAACGGAGTCTTTGTCATCTTTCCTTTGAGACATGATTGACAAGTTGCATAGGATTGATATTCGAACGGATCCAAATATCCTTCTGCATGTAACTTAGTCAACCTTCTCTCTGTTGGTTATATGTATGCCCTAGAGGCCATTACTGTACATAGGATGTATATTGTAGTGGATGCTGGGACGTATATAGGAAGGACTTTCTTGCTCGACATGATAGTATGCTATCTGGTTACACTTTACCTTAACGTGTATACTGATTGTCTCTCTGTTACATGTTGGTAAAGCCCTTAGGATGTGTACTTGACTACCTGGACTATGATGCGGATCATACTAGTGGGGACATGGTAGTCCATAAGTACATCCTTCAAAGTCCCTAGTCGTGGGTGTATCGAGACGGGGCATCGATATACCAGAGTAGACTAGCGTGTACCTTCTCGACCCATACAGATGGGCGATGGATGATCCCATATCCATCGGTGTTTGACATCAGAGATGATATACGGGTGCTCAGTGGAGACTGGGTACACTGGACGGACTCGCCGAGAACTCCCAGATGGTATTATACCTCACGTCAGATGGCAGTTCTCTGGTGACACTGGTACAGAGTAGTCTGTTGACCCGAGATCGTCATAGAGTCTTGTGTGGTTCCCACTGTGCTTTGATTTCCATCTTACCACGTCCAAGAGGGCGTGCAAAATGGTGGTTTTTTGGTACAGTCCCGAGTCACATGGAGGCAATGAGCGATAGGAGGGGATTCGTCTCTCCCGGTATAGGGGGTTGATGTTGCGCTGTGTTCGATTGGCTATAATAGGAAATCCCTGGCCAGGGTTGCTGAGATTTACTGGTAAGTGTTACCAGTAGTTTCTCGAACAGTTATAGACCTCATATCGACACGACTTATCGAGCTATTAGGGTCTGACGTTCACCACCCCTAGGCGAGATATGCGACATATCAGACGAAGAGACCGGACTGTACGGTAGTGTTACTGGTTGGATTCACAGGAGTGTGAGCGGGCTTGCTCGTCGATCTTCTGATCGCTCAATACCCGGGTGGCCGTTATGTTTAGCAGACCGCTTGCGGCTTGTGGGTGTTTGATATGATCATCACCTGCTGCCGGCGTATTGACGAGTCTTTAGAGTCCTACACAGAGGTTTCCTGGCTCAAGCGAAACGAAATAGGAGTGCATATGAGATATGTGCGGGACCGAGAATAATGCGTGTATGTGATACCATATTCTATTCTCGCGATGGATGTATCGATTGGTTATATGCGATATAACCTAGTTATCGAATCAAGGATTGATTCGATAAGCCGATACATAGGATACTAGCCGGTTATATGCGATATGACCGGATCGTTAAATCAAGTGTTGATTTAATGATTTAATGTATAATTATATATTTGATATATTACTTTTCATTAACTAGTATCGGTTCACTTTAATTGGATTTTCTCACTTTTTGTGCACATTGTATATGTGATATACTTTTGTACACAAGATTGTATCATGTTTGATGATACATGCTAGTTTGGATTTGTGTAAAGAATTAAACCATGGTTACTTAAGTGGTTACGGTTTCATTTCCTTTTCTCATTTATTTATTTCATTTATTCATTTTGAAATAAATAAGAATAAAGAGAAAGAATGGTGGCTTTATTTGTAGTTTAGTTGAAGCTTCATGAAGCTTTGACCAAAGTCCACCATTCTTATCTCATTCTTAACCCTAACCATTCAACTAACCTTGGTTAATTCTCTACACATTACCATGGTTAGATTATGATAAACATTCCTTTTATTTTCCATTTTGGAATAACTTATCATAAGATAATCATCTTCTTCTTCATCTTGTTCACATGAAGAAACCTTGACTTCATCAATGGTGATTGATGAAAACAAGTGAGAAATCCAATTCTAAAGTCTACCCACTTCCTATTTCTTCATCCTCTACCTCTTGCCAAGTAGTAGAGTGTGTTTACTTCACAAGTTTCTTGACTTGGTGAAGTCGGAGCTTGATTTAGCGATGCCTCGACGTAGATCATCTTCGGCATGGACATCGACGACCTAGCTTGCCCATTCTCCGACGAAGCCGACTCTAGAGCCCGGGATGGATTTTGGACAGCGAGGAGACATCGTTGCGGAGCTATGGAGGTGGAGCACCGGATCTACAAAGGTTGTATTTCCGTATCTTGTAGTTTAGTTGTAAACTAGCTCATGTTTCGCCTAGACATCTAGCAAACGATCTTGTTAGGGTTTGTAGGCACCGTTAAAATTTGAAATTGGCATGATCGATGCCTTGTGAGACCACTATAGGGTGCCTAGGAACCTTTCACTCTCATTGATATGACCCAGTCTACAATGCTATAAGAAAGTGTTATTTATTTCTGGAGACTTTCTTTATGTGTATTCTGGACATTGAAAATCTGTGGTTGGTTTAATACGCATATACCGTTGTTCAATATACCTGACCCAATCAAAACTTGATTAAGGTGAATGTTCACTACATTACTTACAAATGCAAATTCATAACCTTCTTTAGACAATAAAGATACAGAAATGATATTACAGGTTGCATTTGGTACATAATAACAACTGCGCAAAACCAAAAAATGTCCATCCGACAATCCCAGGTGATAGTCTCCCACGGCCTCAGCATCCATGCTAGCACCGTTTGCAACTCTGAGGGTCATGTCACCTGCCTTCAAAACTCCACGCTTTCTCAACGCCTGCAAAGAATTACAGATATGAGATCCTGATCCGGTATCCAATACCCAGGATGTAGAGTTTATTGATAGACAGTTTTCAATAACATACACACCTGAAGCTGAAGCCGCAACTCGCTTCAAATCTTGTGTTCTGGCCTTCCAAGCCTTGCAATCCTGTTTCCAGTGACCACTTTTGTGACAATAGAAGCATTCTTCCTTCCCCACCAGCTTTCCCGCTATCTTTGTTGCTTTTGCTTTTCCCTTCGTATCCACTTTACCGACACCGCCTCTTAGTTTGGCGGGGGCTTTCTTCTTCTTACCCTTGGCTTTCGCCCTGGATCTAGAAGAGGAAGATCCTCCTACAAACAAAGTGGATGTCTCCCTACCTTTCTGTAGGGTGCCCTCAGCACTCCTCAACATGTTCAGAAGTTCGGAAAGTTCAACCTCCTTTCCTTGCATGTTGAAGTTAAGGATAAACTGGGCGTAAGTGGAAGGAAGGGACTGGAGAATCAAATCAGTATAGAGTTCATTCTCCAACGTGGTCCCAAGGTCCGTGAGCTCCTCAATGTAGCCAATCATCTTAAGCACGTGTTCCGCTACCGATGATCCGACGGCCAACCTTGCCGAAAATAGCTTCTTCGACACTTCGTATCTTGCGATACGAGACTGCTCTCCATACAGTTCTTTTGTATGGAGAAATATGGACTCAAGGTCCTTATTCTCATGCCTCCTCTGATGTTCGTTGTCCATCGAGGCAAGCACGAGGCATTTGGCCTTCGCGCAATCGATCTCCCATGACTTATGGATTTCCTTATCCGCGACGCTGGAGGTGGGACCTGGGACAGGGGGAGCTTTGGTGGTAAGGACATACCCCAACTTGTCGTAAGTGATTTCCATCTTGACATTCCTGAGCTAATCTTTGTAGTTTGGCCCTGTCAATATATTTTTATCTAGTAATAACTTAAGTCCGGTTATGTTGAATGGTCGCTGCAATTAGGAGAGAGAAAAGAAACACTTTAGCATGATACTCTTGCAAGTTTAGAGTGGTTTTTAGTTTGTCTAAACTGGATGGCTCCCACTGTCTCTCGAATCCCTTCTCAAACCGTAAAGAAAGGATTAGTCAGGATCAATCTCACCGTACAATACTTGCTTAACCGTTCAGCCAGGCCAGTGTCGGTACTTCGAGGGAGGTTTTCCAACGCTTTCGCGAAGTTCCTTAATTTAAGAACCTCTTTTCCCTGGGGGCGTAGCCCCGCCAACACCTTTCTAGACACCTACTAAGTTTATAGCATTGATCGTTAAGTGAGAGTTTTCCCGAGGAGTAGCATATACTCATAGTAGGATCGGGATCCAAATATCGTCGCGTGATAAAACCAAAGGAATCCTACCAGAATCATCACACTCCAAATGGTATACAGCGCTAGCAAGTTTCAGTACTTATGAAACTCCCGATGTGGATTTTTGCCCCATGCTCTTATGACCTTGACTTTGTCCAAAATATCATAAGTCACATGTCAAGTTCTACCAGTCATTCTCCTGGTTAATTTGGACCCACCCGTACCTACCCTTGACTTTGGCCAAAATGGCAGCACGTCTGTCCCAAACCAACGCATCTATCTATGCTGCACATGAATACCCAATAGCTACCAATCACTATGCCTTGACTTTGGCCAAAATACATAGCTTGAATACTTTTTGACCATTCATGTGGAATGACGGAGGGCTACGAATGGTTTTGGCGAAACCGTGAACGTAGTGAACTTGATATAATCGATGGAACGGGATAGCTTTTAAAAGGAGTGGTTCAAGATCCGCGTTTAAAAGTTTAGTTTTGAAAAGAACCGAGTGGTTTTCAATGTGTTCTAATCGACTTTTACTTGGTTTATTTTCTTGCATTAGTTCTTTTAATGCGTCCCATCATTTAATCCTACCATTGCAGAAAACAACCAAAATATGACGTACGCTTATGCCATTCGCATTCGCCATGGGGCCCCGTCATCACCCGTTAGGTTACTTAACTAACGACAGAGCGGGGGCTGGGCTAGCGTGGCTGTAAAACATAAGCAACACCTAAATAGTTATCATATATAAATATGTAGCAATGATAGACATTACAGATCACAGATGAATATATTGG
Organism: Agapanthus africanus; assembly: GCA_030015575.1. Lineage (NCBI taxonomy): Eukaryota > Viridiplantae > Streptophyta > Magnoliopsida > Asparagales > Amaryllidaceae > Agapanthus > Agapanthus africanus. Next base: position 86,431,547 of record JASDDO010000010.1, on the reverse strand, counting down.
ATATACTAGGAATCCGCAATCTGTTCGAGCCTGCAACGAAAAGCGGATTACACGGTCGCGGTGAATATCCAATACCCCACCCAAGACCCCTACGGGTGCGGCAAACTACCCGCCAAGTACCCGAAGCGAAGCAACCTCCCTCAACACCGTGAGTAGGCCACTCGGCACTTCGAGATACCCGGTAGTTTGTGCACCCCCACCATGGGTCTATCCTAGGAGCAAAAACAGTAAAAAGAATTATACACTGACGGCTACAACCCCGACCCGGTTGTGTGGCCATACAAATAATAATATTACATCAATTTACATGTTATAATGAATGAAAGGAAAAGCAACACTCATCTCACATCCACCCCGGCTATTCACCCGCGACAATCCAACCCATTCATATACACATACCAACATCAAACACAGATCACAGATATGTATAACCCCGACTAATCGACATATAGCGATTAGCCGACGTTCAATACATACAAACATCACAGATATAACCCGTATAGTCAAAGTGTAGTGAAGTTCGAAAAAAATACGGATTTATAGGCCCCCAAAAATAAATTTCTATTCTGGAAAATCTGGGCACATATAAACCATCTTAAAAATCCCAAAACCAAGCCAGAAATACACTGCACCAAACCCGACCCAGAGACGAGCCAAGACGGCCGCGGTTGCACGGCAATAGCTTGCTATTGCCGCGGAACTACGGCTCTTTAGTCGAATCAGTGGATCGTTTTTGGTGGCTTTCTTCACAAAACCCTGAGATGATTTTTGGAGTATGATATATTTTGTTTTGAACAGAAAAAAATTTAACAGAAAACTAGGGTTTTGATATTTTGGTTTTTCGATTTTTCCGTTTTGAACTTCGATACACTTCACTACCTAGCTAGTTTATGTTTAGTTAGGCTCTGATACCACTGTAAGTCCACGTTGCCCACCCCGGTGCTTACGGGGAGGCGGAAAACGGAATAAAAATCAAATTTTTATCAACTTAGGCAACATGGACTAGACAAAGAAGGATCTTTGCTAAACAAAAAAAAGCTAAAGCTAACTAGTAACTAGCTAAGTGTTAGAAAGGTTATACCTAGGGCTTTATGTCCTTCTCTCCTTGCTCCTTGGAGTAGTGGAAAAGGGTCACCTTGGTCGTCTTCTCTCGTCGAAGAAGGATCCACCCGAAAGCCTCAACCTTTGGCTTCAACTCCAAGCCAGAATTAACTAGGGTGCAAGAAGTGCTAATCCTTGAACCCTAGATGAGAGTAGAGATTATCAAGAAAGGGTTTTTCTCAAGCTCAAGTGTTTCTCAACACATGAGAGGGGAGAGCTTGAGGGAGAGGAAGAACAAGAGAGAGAATGTGAATGATAGAATAATATGAAGCATTCTCTCATATATGTGAATTATTGTAATTAGAAAATTAGTGAGATAATTGTCATGGCTTAATCAAGATATGACCATTATCATTTCATTTTAAATGCAAATTGCAAGGATCAAAAAGCATCTTCCAAATGAAATGATGATGGTCAAAGTGTCAACCTAGGTCAACAAGTCAAGGAGGTCAAATGGTCAACAACCATAACCATGCACAATTATATTAAACTAATATCAATTAACAATAATACACACATGAGCATAAGGGTTAATAAAAATGACAATAGTCATTAACCCTAATCAAAGTCCTCTCCCTCTGTCTCAAGCAACTGTGCATACGCACCCGTATTCGCGATCCGAGGAACACGAATACAATGAGAAAAACCAATCCCAAATCATATACTAGGATCTGGCTTAAACCAAAGCCCGCTAGTATAAGCTGTCCGGACAACAAACGTGCAAAAGTGCGCGGATGCGAACGAACCCTGTCGCAAAACCATGCGACCTCTACTCATTTTGCCTAAAGGCGAATAGCTCTCTGTGTGGGACTCTAAAGACTCGACACTACGCTGGCAATGGGTTTAACCACAGACCGCAAGCAGCACTAGCTATACGTAACGGTCCCCAGGCAGATGTCGATAAGAAGACTGATGAGGTGAACCCCATCTGAACTCCTACTGAGCCTGTATGTGACAGTCTCCGTACAGTCCGGTCTGTTCGTCTGATAAATCGCATGGCGGGCCTAGGGGGCGGTGAACGTCAGTCCCCTAATAGCGGTACAAGTCGTGTCGGAGTGTACCCAGAACACCCTGAGATAACACTGGAAACCTACCGGTATATCTCGCTTGCCCTGGCAAGGGACTACTCGTGTAATAGCTCTCTTGGACACAGTGCGATGTCAACCCCCAATACCGGGAGAGACGAATCCTGTCTAACCGTCACTGCCTCCAAGTGCTTCGGGACTGCACCCAAAAACTACCTGTTTGCACGACTCCTTTGAGCCGTGGTAGGGTAGCAATCAAAGTGCTCGAGGCGATGTGACAGTGTCAAGTCAGCGGACTAAGCTGTACTCATGTCACCTGGGAACTGATAACTGACGATAGGTATAATACCAACCAACAGTCCCCGATGAGTCCTGTCCAGTGTACTCGTAACCTAACGAGCACCCGTATACTATCTCAAGTACGACGTACTGACGGCTGTGGGACAGACCGTCTCCCACACTGGGATGAGAAGCGCATACGCTAGTCTACTCCGGAGTATCGATGCCCTGTCTCGATAGTCCAACGACCAGGGACCTGTATAAGGATGTGCTTATAGATTACCCAGCTCCCACGAGTGCGAGCGCCATCACAACGCTGGTAATCAAGCAAAGATCCTAAGGGCTCTACTAATATGAATATCAGCGATATGCTAAAAGAAACACATGCACATATTGAACTAGAGACAAACCAAGTAGCATACTACCATTTCGAGCAAGATTGTATATACAACTGTGAATATCCCAAGCTTCCATCAAGTAATATACAAACTAGTACGATACAGTAATGGCCTCTAAAGCATATACACTAACAACCTGTACACATGTCACCAGGGAACTGCTATCTGACGTTATGTATATTACCAACTAGAATGTTCCCGGCGAGTCCTGTCCGGTGTACTCATAACCCAATGAGCACCTGTATACATCTTAGGTGATCCTACTTACACCAATGGCTTGTGAGACCGGCCACCGCTACTCGTCGGGGTCTCGACTGTATACACTAGTCTACTTTGGAGTATCGATGCCCTGTCTCAAAACTCCCATGACTAGGGACACTTTAAGGATGTGCTTACAGACCCCAGCTCCCACATATATGATCGCCATCATACTGCTGGTAGTCAAGCAAGAATCCCATGGGTTCTATCAGCATGCAATAGTGAACTAAAGTATGTAAACGATGATAAAGACAAATCAAATAGCATACTATCATCTCGAGCAAGACTATCATATCCGTATAGGTCCTGCCTCAATCATTGCAATCACGTACCTGTGATCCAATAATTGACTTTGAGGGCACTATCTCCAACAGTTTGTGGATCGTCGAGTCATGGAACTGGGAATTTTTCCGTATCTCCGATTTTTTGATGTTGTGTCTGTTGAAATGAGACGGATATTGAGATGATCTCCAGGCTGTCTGTGAACCGTTGAGATTTGGCTTCTTCTTCTGATGGAGCCTGGGGAGGGAAGGTGTGATTCCCTCTTCGTTTGCGCCCCTGGATTGTATAAAGGGATTGATGTGATATCACCTGTAGGGCATAAATTTCATTTTTTTATTTCTTTCCGTGGTGCTCTATCATTTCAGCTTTTATATCGCGAAGGTCGCGATTGCCCAATTATTTTGGCTATTTTTCGCGGTGCCCAATCATTTCGGCTATTTGTTTTATTTTTACTCGCTGCTTTTTATTGCGAGTTGCCCAATCATTTCGGCTATTTTGCATGCATATATTTTTACTTGTTGATTTTGTTTGCTAGTTGCCCCATCATTTCGGCTATTTCGTATGCAGGTGTGGCTTGCTGGCTTGTTGCTGCAAGCTTGGGATTGGACACCGATTTCGGCATCAGCACCGCTACAACTGGGATATTACCAGGAGCGAATCATTTGCCTCTGTCGATGTCGAACAAAGGTGGCTTAGCAAACAGGGTTAAGATCCTGTTGACTAAGGCTTTTGACTTCATGAGCCGTAAGGGTCTCATAAAGGCATTTCTCCCTACCGTTGGGGTAAAATTTTACACCCCGGTTGACCAAGTCAAAATCAAAGTCAACCCTAAGCTAAGTGGGCCTAAGCCCAGTTCCAGAGGGCCCATGCCCGGGTCGAGCCCGAACATGAAGCGGCCGGCCTTCCCCCATGCCAAGATAAAAATTTTGTAATAAATAATTTTGTTGTATTTCTGTTATTTTATTTTATGGATAAATGTAAGAAAAATAGGCATAAAGCCAAATTTTTGTAAAGCCCATGGCTTATGTGCAAAAAGAAATGGCATATGAGCCATGGGATAGGCAAAATGCCATTTTGTGAAGCCCAAGGGGCTATGTGTAAAGTGTATGGCCTATAAAGGCAAAGATAATGAACAAATCTCACAACTTTTCTCTCTCAAAAAAAAAGTTTTAGATCTGAGATCTTTCCTCCTTCTTCAAGGTTCCAAAACCTTCCTCTTTCTTTTGAATTAAATCAAGAGCTTTACTCTTCATTTTTCAAAACTAAATAGTTTTCCACCACAAAACCCACTAAGGGGAACTCAGATCTGCCATCAGATCTCAAAAAAAAATATTTTTAAATCTCACATCTCTTTATCTCCAAGATCCGGCCAGCAAAGGCAGAAGAAGAACCCATTTCCTTAACCCAAAGCATCTTAGGAGTTTAACTCCACCCTATTTTCTCTTTAGAGAATTTCCGGGGCTAAAAGCCCCCTTTTCCTCGCCGGTGCGCTAGCGCTCGAGCGAAAAGCGCCCACGTGCCGACACGTGGCGCGCTTGCGCTCCAGCGCCCTGCGCTCGAGCGTAAAGCTCCCACGTGCCGACACGTGGCGCGCTTGAGCTCCAGCGCCCTGCGCTCGAGCGCAAAGCGCCCACGTGCCGACACGTGGCGCGCTTGCGCCCAAGCGCTTAGGGTCCGAGCGCAAAGCACCCATGTGCCGACACGTGGCGCATTGCGCTCCAGCACTCTGCGCTCGAGCGCAAAGCGCCCACGTGCCGACACATGGCGCGCTTGCGCTCAAGCGCTCAGCATCCGAGTGCAAAGCGCCCACGAGCCGACACGTGGCGCGTTGCGCTCCAGCACTCTGCGCTAGAGCGCAAAGCGCCCACGTGCCGACACGTGGCGCGCTTGCGCTCAAGCGCCCAGTGTCCGAGCGCAAACCGCCCACGTGCTGACACGTGGCGCTCTTGCGCTCAAGCGCCTAGGCGCTGGCCCCACGCATCCTTTGGATGTCTTTTTCCCCTTTATTTATATATGCATGTATATATATACATATGTATATATATATACACATACACATACTCGGCGACACTGCCCCCGTTGAAAAAAATTTCTAACGGGGCGCTGCCCCGCACCCCGCAAGGGGGCTGCTAGCCCTCTTGACCCCCGGCCCGCTATCCGGGTAGCGGGACCCCCGTAAAAACTCTGCGTGGCTCCCGATATATCCAAAACCCCCCTTTCAAAACATAACATACGTGCACTGCACATTGAGTTCGCATGACCGGTTTAACCCATTAATCGGTGGTTCCCTCGCTCCAAAGGCGATGGGTAATTAACGGCAGCTTAGTTCACGGCTGCCGGAGATTCGGATCCCCATAATCATTAAACCCCGGCCTACCCTAGGCAGGGGATATCTGTAGTATGCCTGACAAGCACGCGCGTATTCCCATCTCAATGGGGTGACGAAAAACACCCTATAGATTTTGGCACGCCCGGTGGGACTAATCTCTCCTCCCATATTTCGGGTTAAATATTCATGCGAACTCAATCAATATACATATCGATTGCCTATACTGAAACGATTTTTTTTCCCATGCAGCAATCAACCTTCGACGACAATGTCTCCCCAGACGAATTCAGCTTCCAATGTGACCCCGATTCCGTACGTGGTCAAGATCAACGCTCGTGTGGTTCTCCCCGCAAGCCTCAGTCGACAGTGGGAGGAACCGCCCCGCCAGTTTGGCTCCATCATCATCTACCCTGCCGGAAACGCTCATCTGGCGGAAATCTCGGTGGAACAGGTGGTCAAGCCGGTGTGAAGGGGCAAGAGGCCGAATGTTGTGATTGCTAAGGCACCACAACCGAAACTTAAGATGGTGTCTGAACGACTCCCTGGCGCTCTAGCTGGGGGCAAGACTTCCGGTGCGAAGGGCAACATCAAATGTCGCGGACGAGCTCAGGCGATGACTCCAACAATTGTACAATCGAGCGTATCTCCAAGGCCCTCCATCGCCCGGTCTGCGGCGTCTTTCCAAAGAGCCGAAGTCTGCCAGGTGCTTAGAACAGAAAAGTTAAGGCAGAAGCGGCTCAGGTATCGAGCCAACAAGAGGGCCAAGGCTTCGGCCAAATGGAATCGTGTGAAGTTCCAAGTGCAGGGTTGCCCCGCGACGATGGCTGAGTCGGACATAAGAATCAGCAATTCCTTTGAGCCTCTGAAGTGGGTTCAGAAAAATGCCATGACCGCCAGAATCAAGAAAACAGCGGTCCGAACAGTGCCACAAAGAGAAGTGTCCCGGCCCCAACAGAAAAAGTATGACACTATCTCTTCAAGAGTCTATCAAGCACTCTGTGCCGCACGAAAGCAGCGGGGCAAACCCAGAAAAGAAGCGCCAGCACCATTCAAGAACCTGGTTAGGCCAGCCGCCTTCAATCGACTACCAGCTACCGAAACAAGGGGGTCAAGACAGCGATCCGTGAAATCAGCTGCCAATGATAGAAAGACGGCCGGATATATCATCCATATGGTCTATATGGCGGGCGGGCGCCCCAGCGACAACCTTCGAAGCAAAAACAAGGATGGGGCCACCACATCCCAAGCCCAATCTAGCCTGAATATGGTTGCCGCTGCCCAAGAACAGCCGCCCCCGCTGGATGAAGAAAACCCTCTCAATGAGGATGATAGGCAGAAAGACCCCTCGGTCCATGCAGAGTAAAGCTCGGACAGCAAGGAAGAGCCGACTTTCCGCCCCAGGACTGCGGAGCAAGAGCTGCTTCAAGAGCTTCGAAAACAGGTCAGGAGCAAAGATAAAGAGATGGCCAAGCTCTATTCGAAGATTGACGACTTAACGAACGTGGTGATGCAGCTTACGGCTCAAATTGCTCGAGCGCCTCCCAATCAGGCACAAGCCGCTACTAATCAGCCGGGTGATGACAGTCCGAGGCAGCCAATGCCTGTTCCTTTGGGACCAAGACTGGTCGAGCCGCATGAAAGCCGGCCACATTCCGCTTCTGGGGACGCCTTGGCCCTAGATAGCACTATCCCGCTAACACAGGATCGGATAATGGATTTGGTCACCAGCAAGGTTAAAACATTGGTGGCCGAAGCTGAAGCTCAGAAAGAAATCGGCAGTAGTAGGAGGCCATACCCCACGCAGTACGATCTGATTGAGTTCCCAAGCAGCTACGTCAATCCTAAGTTCGGAAGATTTGATGGAACGGGGAATGCAAATCAGCACGTCGCCCACTTCAAAGTATCGTGCGGAAATATAGGGGGCAATGACGCGCTCCTTCTTCGTCAGTTTTTCAACAGCCTGACCGGTGTCGCTTTCGACTGGTACGCGAGCATACCAGACGGGTCTATCATTACCTTTGCCCAAATGGAGTCTCTGTTCCGGCAAAGGTGCATGAGCGTCAGTGATAAAATCTCCATTGCCGACCTTGTGAGGACCAAGCCGGGGAAGAATGAAAGCAACACCGAATTTATCGCTCGATGGCGTAATCTCACAGTCAAGTCCGAACCGCCGCTAGAGTAGGACCAGTCCGTCAGCCTTCTCATTTGGAACCTCAGCAATTGGATGGTCCCATTCTTGTGTATGGCGGGCCTCAAGACATTTCAGGAGCTAACCAAGGAAGTCCAAATGCTGGAACGCTCGAAGCAAGATTCCCCGCCGGATTCTCATAGAGAGAAAACTTGGAAAATCAAGCGGGATGACAACCGTAGAAGCGGGAGTTCCAGCAGTACCAATGTCTTCAATGCGTCCGACAATGAAGAAAAGCGAAGGGCGGTCGAATCCAAAACTATCCGGTCTCGAAAGCCATTGCTGGGAGGAGATGGGCGTTCCCTAGAGGAGAAAAAGTACAAGGTTTACTCTTTCAGAAGGGACAAGGTCCGCAAGATATTTAAAGATGTCTTGAACAACGGCCTACAATTGCCGGAATCGAAAAGACCCCAAGAAGCAAAAATGACCGACAATCCTCTGTAATGCCCGTACCACCGAGTAGTGAGCCATGCGATCGAGGATTGCTATATCTTCAAAGACTGGGTCGAGAAGCAGTACAAGGCTGGAGAGATCGAGCTGTCCAAAAGCGTGTTGGTGAACAATCAAGTTGCAACCGCCAACTTTATACAGACAGAAGTTGAAGCCTTCTGGGAGCAGACAGCTGAACCTGCTGCCCTGAAAAATGAAACTGACTCTTCGCGGCCTCCGTGGAGTATGCACATATCTAATAAGACGAAGAAGATGATAAATCTACTTCGGAAAGAACCCAGGATGGAATGGGAAGGGCAGAAGAAGCCTACTAGTCCAGCTGCCAATGCGGCTCCATCAGGCTCAAAATCTAAGAAGCTCAAGAAGAAGAAAAGTGCAGCTCGGCGCGAAAAAGAGTCTACAGGGAAATCGACCATTCAAAAATATATCGATTCGCTCGAAGAATATGAACAAAAGGAAAGAACATTGATTCAATTGAAGGAGTTCTTCCCTGTACAAGCGGCTGAAATTCTGGAGGAGTTAGAAGAAGAATCCAATGAAGAGATCCCAGTAGTGACCTGCTACGCCATCCATCTTGGCAGTGACTTCGAGGATGAGCTCTGTTTTCCCGAAGAGGACGAGGAGCTCACCACAAAGGCCAATCAAATCCAGCTCAGAAGCGGTAGGGCTCTACCGCAAAATCAGGGCAACGCCCCAAAAGGGAAGGAAAAACAAGTCGCTAATGAAGAAGATGGAAGAGAACCGGCTGATGAAAACATAAGTCCTTCCTCGGTGGACTATAATGTCTTGGCACATCTCCGGAAGCTTCCGTCTCTCCTGAGCATCTACGACGCCTTGGTCCTATCTAAGTAGCTTAGAGATGTTCTCATTCACGCTATACAAAACCCCGAGAGGTATCAGGCTCACTTTGCGGAAATTAATATGAAAGAAGCCCAGCATGCTTTGAATGCCGCCGCAGTCATATTTAAGGATAAAGACTTGCTACTGGAAATGGCTGAGCATAATCTACCGCTTTACGTGACCAGGTACAGCGACGGAGATCGAATTAATCGCATATTGATTGATCCGGTGTCCTCAGTGAACATCATGAACTTGCGAACTCTGAAGAGTTTGTCAATGGATGTCCGACACCTGTCAAGGGAAAGGATTGTCATTCAAGGCTTTAACCAAAATTGCCAGCAAGTTCTGGGGTCTATAGCTTTGCCAATCAAATTCAGGGATCTGCAAACTGAAGCTAAGATATACGTGATCGACGCCGACACGTCTTATAAGATTCTCTTGGGGTAGGTGTGGCTCCATGATTATGGCATCATTCCGTCAACTCTCCATCAATGCATGAAGTATACTAAAAATGGTGAAGAAAGACGCATTGACGGAGACATCCAGTCGTTCGGTGTGCATGAAGTCCGATATGAAGATTCTCGGTACTTTATGAACCACCAAAATGCTAAGCCACAACTGACTAAGGATAGACTGGCCCCAAGACTCAAAACCAAATCTGTGCCGGTTGTTACTTTCAAAAGTAAAAACGCCCAAGTGCGCCCACATTTCGGTAGCGACACTGACGAGTCCGACGCTGGAAGCCCGTCCTTCCGTAAAACCCGCCCTCGTTTCGGCAGCGATACGGATGAACCTGTTACTGAAGCCCATCTAGCAGCAATGTCCGCCCTCATCTTGGCAGTGACACTGAAGAGTCAGAAAAAGAGGACCTGCCATGCAACAGCTGTGCAGATTGTCCCCCCTATGCAGCAAGCGAAACTACGAGAGACCTTCGATGTCGCAGAAGGGTCCCTGGCCATCACAAGGGTGCCAGAACGGATGTGCAAAGAGCTCGACGCATTGTTAGTCTCTACCGGGGACCAGCTGAAAACTTTCTACGTGCCCGGGAGGAAAAATGGACAGAAGGGCATCCTGTTTTACAGGTCAAACCCCGTTGTGCACCCGGACGATCTTTCTGTCGCGTGCCTTCCCTATGAGAGAGGCATAAGAGCCGTCCTCAATCCCAGATACTATGCGCCCGAGATGCGGGAATACTTTAAGAAGTGCGGATGCCGGTTATATCAAACGGAGTCCGAAGCAAAGTTTTACGAAGGGCTATGGTATCCGCCCCAGGTCTGAGCACTCATCGATGGACGAATCCAGATAGACGGGGCATAGGCTACATTCAACCTGATTCCAAAGCGTGCTACATGAACCATGTTGGTGAGGCCAGCGAAAGATCAAATGATGATGACGAGATAGCCGAGACAGAAGAAGCTCCTCAAGAGCTCGAAGATGGTGGACAAGCAACCTTTAACGAGCTAACCGAGATTGACTTAGGAACGCCCGATAATCCAAGGCCGACTCGCTCTTGTCAGAGGAAATGAAAGCGCAGATAATTGCCCTGCTGCATGAGTTCGTCGACTGCTTCGCGTCGACATACAAAGAAATGCCTGGCTTTTCCCCTTAAGTGGCCGTACATAAGTTGGCTATATCTCCTAATGCTAAGCCAGTCAAACAATCTCCTCGAAGAATGAGAAGGGAACTAGAAGAAAAGGTCATCGAGGAAACTAAGAAGCTTATCGATGCCGGCTTCATCAGGGAAGAGAAATATGCGGACTGGATCGCATGCATAGTCCCAGTGAAGAAGAAAAATGAGTAGATCCGAGTTTATGTCGATTTTAGGGACCTCAACAAGGCATGTCCTAAAGACGACTTCCCGCTACCGGTCATGGAAATGATGGTCGATGACATCTCAAATTACGAGCTGTTCACATTTATGGACGGCTCGTCTGGATACAATCAGATCAAGATGTCGCCTGAGGATGAGAAGCACACAGCATTTCGAACCCCGATCGGAATATATTGCTACAAGGTGATGCCGTTCGGATCGAAGAACGCAGGTGCTACATATCAAAGAGCAATGACCAATATCTTCGATGACCTAATTCATAAAGTCATCGAATGTTATGTTGATGATCTGGTCGTTAAGACTAAAACCAAGGCCGATCATATCTAGGATCTTAGGACCGTTCTCACTAGACTGAGGGAATTTGACCTGAAGATGAATCCTCTAAAATGCGCTTTTGACGTGTCATCGGGAAAATTCCTGGGCTTCATAGTCCGACATTGAGGAATCGAAGTTGACCCATCAAAGATAAAGGCCATCATAGAGATGCCCCCTCCGAAGAGTCTGACACAGCTAAGATATTTTCAAGGCAAGCTTGCTTATATACGGAGGTTTATCTCAAATTTATCGGGGAGATGTAGGCCCTTCTCAAAGCTCATGAAGAAAGGAGCTCCTTTTATCTAGGATGCCGAATGTCAAGCAGCGATCGAAAGCATCAAACAATACTTGTTGCACCCTCCAGTGCTGGCCGCTCCCATTCCAAATGAACCGTTGATTCTCTACACTGCCGCGCTAGATGAGTCACTCGTTGTGCTCCTCGCCCAGAATAACGAGGAGGGAAAGGAAAATGCTCTCTACTACCTCAGTCGAACTCTAGTCAGGGCGGAACACAACTATTCCCCAATCGAAAAGCAATGCCTGGCTCTGATATTTGCTTTGAAGAAGCTGAGGCACTATCTGCTGGCTCATCGGGTTATGCTGATCTCCAAGGTCGACCCGCTCAAACACTTGATGACCAAAGCAAGCCTAGCCGGCAGAATGGCAAGATGGGCTGTCATGCTACTTGAGTTTGACATAGTTTATACTCCTCAGAAAGCAGTGAAAGGGCAAGCTTGCAGACTTTCTCGCTGCTCATCCGATACCAGAAGGGTCGCCGCTAAATTGTGAGTTACCCGACGAACAAGTGCTGCACCTCGAGGAAGATGGGCCATGTTGGGAGCTCTACTTTGATGGAGCCTCATCAATAAGGAGCTCCGGCAGATCAAGCGTCCCGGAGGTAAAAGTGGGGATAGGATTGGTGTTCATCACGCCATCAATGGGAACCCTACAGCATTCTTTCGCTCTCACCGAGCCTCGAACGAACAACGAGGCTGAGTATGAAGCTTTGATAGCTGGTTTGGAGCTCGCCAAAGAAATGGAAATCCTTCGGCTATGGGTTTACGGTGACTCCCAGCTTGTCGTCAACCAAGTAAGCGACAATTATAAGATATACAAACCCGAATTAGCTCGGTACAGAGGCCGAGTGGTGGAACTCATGAAACGGTTCACTCACATTGAACTAATGAGAGTCCCTAAAGTGTTGAATGGAAAGGCTGACGTACTCGCTCGCTTAGCCAAGGAGCTGGCTGATCCTGACATGGATGAAATTCTGATCACAGTTAGGAGTCGACAAATTCTACCCCCAGTCTCTCTACGAGAAGAGGAAAGCGCGGAACAGAAGAGCAGTCCTGCCGAAGAAGCTTCGATCATCCAAGATGAGCCCGATTGGAGAGAACTCTTCATAGAGTACTTTCAATACGACAAGCTGCCCGAAGAAAAATCTGCGAGGATTCAGCTGAAGAAAAGAGCTCTCCGATACGTGTTTGTGAATGATACGTTATAACGCAGGTCATATGACAAACTCTGGCTCAGGTGTTTGTCATTGGCTGAAGCCCAAAAGGTCATGAAAGATGTTCACTCGGGCGTTTGCGGTGCTCACCAATCTGGCCCCAAGATGCGACTTCAAATCAAACGGCTTGGGTATTACTGGCCCACCATGATACGGGATTGCAGAGAGCATGCAAAGAAATGTCAGATCTGCCAAATCCATGGTGATTTCATTCACAAGCATCCCAATCCGTTGCATCCTACGGTGGCTTCGTGGCGCTTCGAAGTCTGGGGCACCGACATTGTTGGCCCAATTGATCCTCCGTCATCCAAAGGCCACCGGTTCATACTGGCCGTGACAGACAACTTCTCCAGATGGGCTGAAGCTGTCCCGCTAAAAGAAGTCAAGACAAAAGATATTATGACATTCTTCCAGTATAATATTCTATACCGCTTCGGTACACCAAGAAGAATCATTTCTGACAACGGGCCTTCTTTCAAGAGCTTCAATGTCTCAAGGTTCTCTACTCAGCACAAGATAGACTGGAGATATTCTTCCATTTATAATCCAAGAGCCAATGGGCTAGCCGAAGTCTTCAATAAGACTCTATGCAAGCTCCAGAGGAAAAATGTTTCAGCCAACAAGAGAGACTGGAATCTCAAACTTCACGAGGCGTTGTGGGCATATCGTACCACGCACCGTACTCCAACTCAGTCCACTCCATACTCATTGCACTTCGGAGTGGAGGCGGTCCTCCCCCTCGAAGTCGAAGTTCCAAGCTTAAGAATGGCCGTTCAGCATGAGTTGACGGAGGAGGAAAACATGCTCCTTCGACTTGAAGAACTCGATGCCCTCGAAGAAAAGAGGCTCGCGGTGCAGCAAAGTCTGGAGCTATACCGAGCCCAAATGTCACGGGCCTATGACAAGATAACCTATCTCCGTGCTTTCAAGAAAGGTGAATTGGTGTTGGTCCTCAAAAGACCGATCATCCCCAATCGACATGCCAAGGGAAAATTCGAGCCAAACTGGGAAGGACCATACGTCATCGAGAAAGTGTTTGACGGAGGATCCTACCAACTGATAAGTGCCGAGGGAGAAAGGCCCATGCCATCCATCAATGGCCGATATCTCAAGAAATACTACACGTGAATGCTCCAAGTCGCAGGCGAATTGAGCACATCAGCCCTACGGTCTGGATCATACATCCTGCAAAACCGTATACAATCCACGGGCGTAAATGACCCCTATCTCTCCCAAATCCTACCGGTGAGACTACGTTTAAAGTCCCACCAGCGGCAAAAAAAAGAGAAAAAGAAAAAAAAAAGAAAAATAAAAGAAATAAAAAAATAAACGGTATGTCCACAAGCAAAACGGGCACGGATGAAAACCCGAAAGGGCTCCGTGAGTAAAAACAGCAGGACTACCGGCGAGTCTGTGAAAACCCGAAAGGGCGCAAACTGGCGAAAAGAGATGAAATACACTCGCAAAGTCCTCTCGACCTTGTGAGGAGAAAACCCCTGCGTGAGATCCTTACGACTCACAAAGGAGCGACACACTTAGAAATCCTCACGATTCCTAAGGAGAAAATACACCTGCGGGATCCTTATGACTCGTAGGGAGAAAATGCTTTTATGGGACCCTCACGGCCTATAAAACTGAAAAGCCTTAGGTGATAGGGACCCAAACTTGTCTCCTAAGTCATCGTTCCCCAACGGGCAACGGCAAATAATGAGTCGCTCCTGGCATTTCGCTTCAGTGTTAGCGGTGCTGATGCCGACCAAAAACCTAAATCCCAAGTCCTCCCAAGGCAAATTATGAGTTGCTCCTGGCATTATTCCAGTGCAGCAATGCTGATGCCAAACAAGATCAAAATTCCAAGTCCCCAAATGACGAATGATGAGTCACTCCTGGTACCATATTCCAGTGCAGCGATGCAGACGCCGACAAAGCCCCGAAATTTTTCCGGCCCTATGGTCTGGTTCATACATCCTACAAAACCGTATACAATCCACGGACGTAAAACAATCCCAATCTCTCCCAAGTCCTACCGGTGAGACCACATTCAAAGTCCCACCAAAAAAAAATAATAATAAAATAAAAATAAAAAAATAAAAAAAAGGTATGTCCACAAGCAAAATGGGCACGGAAGAAAACCCGAAAGGGCTCCGTGAGTAAAAACAGCAGGACTGCCGGCGAGTTTGTGAAAACTTGAAAGGGCGCAAACTCGTGAAAATGAGATGAAATGCACTCTCAAAGTCCTCTCGACTTTGAGATGAGAAAATTCCCGCGTGAGATCCTTACGACTCACAAAGGAGCAACACACTTAGGAGTCCCCAAGACTCCTAAGGAGAAAATACACCTACGAGATCCTTTCGACTCGTAGGGAGTAAATGCTTTTATGGGACCCTTACGGCTCATAAAATTGAAAAGTCTTAGGTGATAGGGATCTAAACCTGCTTCTTAAGCCATCAATTCCCAAATCCTCTCGGGGCAAATAATGAGTTGCTCCTGGCATTATTCCAGTGCAGCAATGCAGATGCCAAACAAAAAAAAAACAATCCCCAAATCCTCTCAAAGACAGATGATGATTCGCTCCTGGTATCATATTCCAGCGTAGCGATGCTGATGTCAACCCAAATCACATCAAGTCAAACAACCAACGACCTCCCTGGCAGAATCAAATTCCACCTCGAAAACAAGTCAACTTCATCCCTGACACCGCAAGAAGCGGGGCAA
Source organism: Agapanthus africanus (assembly GCA_030015575.1). Classification (NCBI taxonomy): domain Eukaryota; kingdom Viridiplantae; phylum Streptophyta; class Magnoliopsida; order Asparagales; family Amaryllidaceae; genus Agapanthus; species Agapanthus africanus. Next base: position 86,416,026 of record JASDDO010000010.1, on the reverse strand, counting down.
GTCAAATCCAGAACCGACCGTCTAAGTCGCAAAAAGGGCAGCATCGACCGTCCAAGTCGCAAAAAGGGCAGAACCGACCGTCCACGTCGCAAAAAGGGCAGCATCGACCATCCAAGTCGCAAAAAGGGCAGAACCGACCGTCCACGTCGCTAAAATGGCAGCACCGACCGTCCACGTCGCTAAAATGGCAGCATCGACCGTCCACGTCGCTAAAATGGCAGCACCGACCTTCCACGTCGCTAAAATGGCAGCATCGACCGTCCACGTCGCTAAAATGGCAGCACCGACTTTCCACGTCGCTAAAATGGTAGCACCGACCGTCCACGTCGCTAAAATGGCAGCATCGACCGTCCAAGTCGCAAAAAGGGCAACATCGACCATCCAAGTCGCTAAAATGGCAGCATCGACCGTCCAAGTCGCAAAAAGGGCAGCACCGACCGTCCAAGTCGCAAAAAGAGCAGCACCAACCGTCCACGTCGCTAAAATGGCAGCACCGACCATCCACATCGCTAAAATGGCAGCATCGACCGTCCAAGTCGCAAAAAGGGCAGCACCGACCGTCCAAGTCACGAAAAAGGGCAGCATCGACCGTCCAAGTCGCTAAAAGGGCAGCATCGACCGTCCAAGTCGCAAAAAAGGGCAGCATCGACCGTCTAAGTTGCTAAAAGGGCAGCATCGACCGTCCAAGTCGCAAAAATGGCAGCATTGACCGTCTATGTCGTAAAAAGGGCAGCGCAGGATTCCTACAAAGAGGGAACCAGATCACTCCGGGCCAGGGAAAACGTCTATCACGGACACTCCGTCTTGGAGACATGTCAAGCAACGACCGTCCATTTCGTAAAAAGGGCAGTGCCAGCTTCCCAAAAAGCGGGAACCAAATCAAGTCGCCTCCACGTGAAAGAAGATCCATCAATTTCATGCACACGACCCACATATGTGGTGTGCATTTATTGATGGGGGGCAATTTGTTGGGGTAAAAATTTACACTCCGGTTGACCAAGTCAAAATCAAAGTCAACCCCAAGCCAAGTGGGCCCAAGCCCAGATCCAGTGGGCCCATGCCCGGGTCGAGCCCGAACATGAAGCGGCCGGCCTTCCCCCATTCCAAGATAAAAATTTTGTAATAAATAATTTTGTTGTATTTCTGTTATTTTATTTTATGGATAAGTGTAAGAAAAATAAGCATAAAGCCAAATTTTTGTAAAGCCCATGGCTTATGTGCGAAAAGAAGTGGCACATGAGCCATGGGATAGGCAAAATGCCATTTTGTTAAGCCCAAGGGGCTATGTGTAAAGTGTATGGCCTATAAAGGCAAAGATAATGAACAAATCTCACAACTTTTCTCTCTCCAAAAAAAAGTTTTAGATCTGAGATCTTTCCTCCTTCTTCAAGGTTCCAAAACATTCTTCTTTCTTTTGAATTAAATCAAGAGTTTTACTCTTCCTTTATCAAAACTAAATAGTTTTCCACCACAAAACCCACTAAGGGGAACTCAGATCTGCCATCAGATCTCAAAAAGAAAATATTTTTAAATCTCACATCTCTTTATCTCCAAGATCCGGCCAGCAAAGGCAGAAGAAGAACCCGTTTCCTTAACCCAAAGCATCTTAGGAGTTTAACTCCACCCTATTTTCTCTTCAGAGAATTTCCGGGGCTAAAAGCCCCCTTTTCCTCGCCGGTGCACTAGCGCTCGAGCGCAAAGAGCCCACGTGCCGACACGTGGCGCGCTTGTGCTCCAGCGCCCTGCGCTCGAGCGCAAAGCGCCCACGTGCCGACACGTGGTGCGCTTGCGCTCCAGCGCCCTGCGCTCGAGCGCAAAGCGCCCACGTGCCGATACGTGGCGCGCTTGAGCCCAAGCGCTCAGCGTCGGAGTGCAAAGCGCCCACGTGGCGCGTTACGCTCCAGCACTCTGCGCTCGAGCGCAAAGCGTCCACGTGCCGACACGTGGTGTGCTTGCGCTCAAGCGCTCAGCGTCCGAGCGCAAAGTGCCCACGTGCCGACACATGGCGCATTGCGCTCCAGCACTCAGCGTCCGAGCACAAAGCGTCCACGTGCCGACACGTGGCGCGTTGCGCTCTAGCACTCTGCGCTCGAGCGCAAAGCGCCTACGTGGCGCGCTTGCGCTCAAGCGCGCTTGCGCTCAAGCGCCCAGCGTCCGAGGGCAAAGCGCCCACGTGCTGACACGTGGCGCGCTTGCACTCAAGCGCCTAGGCGCTGGCCCCACGCATCCTTTGGATGTCTTTTTCCCTTTTATTTATATCTACATGTATATATATACATATGTATACATATGTACACATACACATACTCGGCGACACTGCCCCCGTTGAAAAAAATTTCTAACGGGGCGCTGCCCCGTACCCCGCAAGGGGGCTGCTAGCCCCCTTGACCCCCAGCCCGCTATCCGGGTAGCGGGACCCCCGTAAAAACTCTGCGTGGCTTCCGATATATCCAAAACCCCCCTTTCAAAACAAAACATACATACACTGCACATTGAGTTCGCATGACCGGTTTAACCCGTCAATCGGAGGTTCCCTCGCTTCAAAGGCGAGGGGTAATTAACGGTAGCTTAGTTCGCGGCTGCCGGAGATTTGGATCCCCACAATCATTAAACCCTGGCCTACCCTAGGCAGAGGGAATCTGTAGTACGCCTGACAAGCGCGCGCGTATTCCCATCTCAATGGGGTGACGAAAAACACCCTACACCTACAAGTCGTGAGGATCTCGTAGGTGCGTTTTCTCCTTAGGAATCTTGAGTACTCCTAAGTGTGTGATCTCTTATAAATCGTAAGGATCTTACAAGAGTGATTTCTCCTTATAAGTCAAGAGGACTTACACAGGCTGTTCATTATGCAAACATATCCCTAGTCATGGATGGGACTTTGTTAGGGAAATGTTTATTCGCGCACGTGGATTGTATACAAGGGTCAGCATTGAGCCGCTTGTAGGGCAGCGTTGGAGGTTGTGGTGGCCGCTTAAGAACAGGTTTAGATCCCTGTAGCTTAAGACTTTAGAATCTTATGAGCCGTGAGGGTCTCATAAATCTCCTTATGAGTCGTGAGGATCTCCCAAGTGTAATTTCTCCTTAGGAGTCGTGGGGATTCCTAAGTGTGTTGCTCCCTTGTGAGTCGTAAGGATCTCACGCAGATGGTTTCTCCTCACAAGGTCGAGAGGACCTTGAAAGTGTCTTTTAACGAGGTTGCGACCTTTCGGGTTTTCACAAAAAATCGCCGGTAGCCCTGCTATTTTTACTCACGGAGCCCTTCCGGGTTTTCATCCGTGCCTATTTGCTTATGGACATACCGTTTTCTTTTTCTCTCTTTTTTTATTCTCTTTTTTTTTCAGCCTTGGGATGCTGCAGTTTACAATAGTTTATCGACGTCTCGGTCAACAGCTAGTTTTAGGACATAGTGGTCCATCGTTAGTTTTAAGGACGTTTCGCTTCGACGCCAGTTTTAGGACATAGTGGTCCATTATTAGTTTTAGGACATTTCAGTCCATTTTTAGTTTAAGGACGTTTCGGTCCATTGTTAGTTTAAGGACGTTTCGGTCCATTGTTAAGGAAGCCGTATATGAGGAGGTTTTCAATTCCCATGTCGACGGCGATTTCAAGACCTTCTATCAAAGCTTCATATTCGGCTTCGTTGTTCGTCCTCGGCTCTGTTAAGGAGAAGGCAGAGTGCATTATCCCTCCTTGTGGAGTCACGAAGATGAGGCCTACCCTGACTTGATTATAGGGGTTCTTTGTTTGCGCTTCTTCATGAAAGATGCTCCATCAAAATAGAGTTCCCAACGAGTATCATCCCCGTCGATCGTGTCAAATGCATGTTCGTCTGGAAATTCGCAGTTCAAAAGAGAATCGGCGGGTATCGGGTTCTCAGCGAGGAAGTCGGCGATGGCCTGGCCTTTCACTGCCTTAAGAGGTCGGTAAGTTATTGAGAATTCCATCAAGAGCAGGGCCCATTTAGCAAGAAGTCCTGTTAATATGGCTTTCGACATCAAATACTTGAGAGGATCCACTTTTGATATGAGATGGACATCATGCGCCAACACGTAGTGTCTGAGCTTCGTTACCATAAAGATCAACGCTAGGCAGTGTTTTTCGATGGGGGAGTAGTTGCTTTCTGCCCTCAGGAGAACTCGACTCAGATAGTAAAGAGCTCTTTCTTTCCCTTGATCGTTCTCTTATGCCCACAGTGCGCCTAAAGAACCTTCGAGGGCTGTCGTATATAGGACGAGAGGTTTTCCTTTAACGGGAGCGGCTAGCACTGGCGGGTTCTGCAGGTATTGCTTGATTTTGTCCAGTGCGCTTTGGCATTTGTGATCCCAGATGAACGGAGTTCCCTTCTTCATTAAGTGAATGTAGGGGCGGCACTTGCCTGAGAGATTGGCTATAAATCGCCGGATATATGCGAGCTTTCCTTGGAGAGATCGAAACTGCTTAAAAGTCTTTGGCGGGGCATTTCTATGATCGCCTTGATCTTCGATGGATCTATCTCGATGCCTCGGTGTCGGACGATGAATCCCAGGAACTTGCCCGAGGAAACTCCAAACGCGCATTTGAGAGGGTTCATCTTCAAGTTGTATTTCTGAAGGCGCTGAAACACGATCTTCAGATGCCCTAAATGTTCCTCGTATGATTTGCTTTTAACTACGAGGTCGTCGATATAGCATTCGACGATGTCATGTATGAGGTCATCGAAAACCTTCGTCATGGCCCTATGATAGGTGGCGCCGGCGTTCTTTAGACCGAAAGGCATCACCATGTAACAAAATATGCCCAAAGGGGTCCGAAAAGCAGTATGCTTCTGGTCCTCAGGATGCATCGTTATCTGATTGTATCCTGATGAGCCGTCCATGAAGGAGAAAACTTCATGAGTGGACGTATTATCTATCATCAGCTCGGTGACCGGTACTAGAAAGTCGTCCTTCGGGCAAGCCTTATTGAGATCCTAAAAATCCACACATATGCGCACCGTCCCATTTTTCTTCATCACTGGGACGATGTTGGCGATCCAGTCAGGATATTGAACCTCATGGATGAAGCCGGAGTCGATTAGCTTCTTGACCTCGGCGTTGATGCTCATCTTAAGCTCGAGCCGCATTCTTCTCGGTGCTCGTTTAATCGGCTTGACGTCTGGAGATATCGCCAATTTTTGCACAACAATCTCTGCATCTCTGAATAGTTCCATGCGAAGCAATCTTTATGCTGCATGAGCACATCCTTAAGCGTAGCCACCCTTTCTTCTGACAACAGCTCACTGACGAATGTTGGCTGCGGGTCGCTTGCCGTCCCCAAATCAATCTTTCTGAGGTTGTCTGTGGTAGTATGCATCCCATCTTCCAGCTCTTTTGGCGCCGGTGGAAACTCTGATATCATTTCGTCATCATTGTTTTTGAAGCACCAGGGGAGGCCATCCGTATTCTCGGGTTCTTCTTCTGACAACATTATCATATGACAAGTACGAGATCGCTTCCAAGACCGATATTGATCTGGTTCTACTCTCACTGCAGGCGCGGCTTTTGATTGATGCTTCTGTGGCGGAGTTACCCTCCAGCTGCTGGATAGAGCGAACCTGCTTTGCTGATACTGGTCTTTTACCCAGTCCTTGAATGTGTAGCAGTCTTCGAAAGGATGTCCTATTGCTCGGTGATAGGAGCAATAATCTGGGTGATTAACTTCGCCTGCTTGCTCGGGGTGCTTGGACTCCGGGAGGGTAATCATTTGATGTTTTATGGCAAGATCAAGCATCTTCTATGTTTTGTCCTGGGGAAAAGAGTATGCTCGACCCATCTTCTTTATAAGAGACGAATCCGAATTGCTCGATTCCCGATCGCATGGATTCTTGGTCCCGCTTTGTCGCTGTCGAACGCCTTTCCAGCTCTTTGATTTATTTTTGCCTCTGCGTCGGGCCTTTTGTATGACGGGTTGACAAGGAAGAACATTTTCATTTTTCGCAACCTGCTGAAAGAGGCGCTGCGTCCTGGCTTTCTCATAGATGGCCATTTCGCGATTATGATCGTCTCGAACCTTTTGACCCGCTTCCCTTATAAGCTTGTCCATCTGTTCTTCAAACGACGGACTTGGCATTTTCACGGCAGGAGCTCATTCTGGTTCAGGGTTAGCATCTTCCCACAGAGCATCTCCTTCTTCATCAAAGTCATGTATGACGTAGCGGTCGCGGAATAGCTCCCGTTTCTTGGATCGAACATATCCAAGCTCGATCGTTTCCATTCTCCCGTTGGGCAACATTCGTTGAGTTCCGGGAACGTTCCAGATCCTGTTATAGAACCGTTCTTGTCGAGCAGTTTGCTTAAGGGGTACACCTTGGCGCCTCAAGAGTCTCTTTAGTCCGTCTGTGTAATATCTGGGCAAACGGATGGGCTGGAGCCTGTCGAGTGTAGAATCCGCGCCATGCCAAATTTCTTTCTCCACTTTGGTTTCCCCAGATTGGTAGAATAGGATCGCCTTTTCACCTTTTGGCTTGGGGGGGACATAAAATGTCTGCAGTTCCTGCATACTATTGGTGTCAAGTGTGTCGAGCTCTTTGTAATGCTTTGGCAGAACCATGGAAACTTGCAAACTTTGATCTTCATCAGCGAAGGCTTGTATTGATGGCCGAGCAGAGAATACGACATTGACTTCATCTTCCGAGTCGCTGCCGAAGATCAACATAGGGGTAGACGGTCCTGGCTTGCTGTGTTGGGGCGGCCCTGGATAAACTATCTCTTCTTCCTCCTCGGTATCACTCCCGAAGACCGGAATAGTGGTGATAGCTTTGTTCCTCGGTTTGTGACATCTTTCCGTATCCTCAAAGTCTGGTAAGAAGTATTTTGCGTCCTCATACTTTCGGACTTCGTTCATGGAGAATGGGTTCAACTCCCCTATTACGGTATACTCGAGACCATCCTTGAAATACTTCATACACTGATGTTGTGTAGAAGGGATGATGTTGTACTCGTGTAACTAAGGTCTGCCTAGCAAAGCATTATTGCATGTCTTGGCGTCAATGACATGAAACATAATGTCTGTGACAAGGAGCCCAAAGCGTAGTGTCAATATTACAGACCCAAGCGTTCGTGACGATTGGGAGTCAAAACCGGAGATGGTGATTTTGTCACGAGCGAGGTGCTGAACGCTCATGCAGATTTTCTTCAACACTATCACATTTAGGAGATTGACGGAGGACCCATTATCAACCAGGATTTTGCCTATCTTGATATCATGACAGTATCCGGAGACATAAAGGGGACGGTTATGCTCGCATGTCCCAAGGAGGAGATCTTCATCGCCGAAGGTGATATCCGCGGTGTGCACTTCTTCCAGCTTGTCCTTCATCTTTTCTTCGGCGAGGAGAGCTTGGAATTGCTCTGGCTCTTGTAGTGCCTTCATCAATGAATCTCTTGCCTCTTTAGATAGCAAAAGGGCATCAAGAATGCTGAGCTGTGAGGGTATCTTCCTCATGTGTGCCAGAACGCTGTAATCCACCTTATTTTTCTTTGGCGGGTCCTTAGTTGTCAGCTCTTTGACGGCTTGGTCATCAAGGATGATATCCTCATGGACCTTTTCTTTTCCCTTATCTCTTCTATTTGACCCGGTGTTCGAGGGCCCAAGATTCTTTTCGGGCAGCGTACGATTGCGCAGCTGAATGTTCTCACAGGTCTTCCGTTCTTCCTCTTTTCCCAAGGTGGATTCTTTAAAGAGAGGGCCAAGAGTTATTTCTTCGTCAGAGTCGCTCCCAAAAGTGAGGACTTTCGATCCCTCATAGTCAACTACATGACAGTTGTCGGTAGTTCTTTTGCGCTCTTCGGTCATATTTCTTTGCTCCCGACGAGCTTTGCGTTTCATCCGCTTGAAATGTTGTCGGTGAGCAACATATCCCTGCCACCATCTTTTAAAGGCCATGCACTCTTCAGTTGGGTGCGCAATCCTTCGATGATATAGACAATAGTTAAGATGTATATCCGCTTCACCAAGAGCGTTTCCTTCGGAGGGTGGCAGCTTCATTCCCATCGATATGGCTTTGCTGAACCTCTTCCTCGTCTTGAACCTGCTTTTATTTGTGACGGATGTATTTTGATCTGGCAGGAGTGTTTCAACCCTTTCGTCCAGTCGCCGGCGTTTGGCTTTTTCGAATATGGCCATCTCACGCTCTTGAGCAGCTTTGCTTTTAAGAAGAGCTTCGTCCAGGAATGCATCAATCATTTCATCTGACGGCCCTAGAAGTTCCGGCTCAGGATCTGCCCCCATTTCTTTGTGTAAGGAGCTTCTTCATCGTCCATCGACGAGTGAGAGATCACATGGCAACTTGCCACATAATCTTCAGATTCATCCGATGAGTCTTCTCCATTGTCATCATCTCCATCCTCAAGGACGTGGCTGAGAAATTCTTGGAGTGTGACTGGAGTCCGCGCTTTTTGATTATATTCTTCCAACGTGTCAATCTATTTTTGCAGGTCCGTGCGCTTGTCATCAGGCTCCACGGGCTTTTTGGTCCTCTTCTTCTTCGAAGACTTTGACGGCTGGGTGTGAGCGCTTTGGCTATCACCATCAATCTTTAGAGTTGGGCACGATTTCAGCATTCCCTCGATGATCTCGGGTTCTAGTGGATTCTTCCACCTGATTGCCGGGCATGTTTAGAGATCCTTAAGCATTCTTTTAGTCTTGGCTGAAAGAGCGATCTCCGACGGAGCTTTTTCTACGAAAGAACATGATGCCCCTGGTGTGTCCGTCTTCTTGGGAGCGTGTGGTTGTGGTGGGTTCACCTTCCAATTCTCGGATAGGGCAAATTTGCCCTGTTGGTATTGATCATCAATCAATCCTTTAAAGACGAAGCAATCTTCAATTGGATGGCTTACCGTTTGATGGTAGGGGCAATAATTAGGACTATTAGCCTCATCAGGTTGCAACGGTCGTTTTGGATTTGGCAAATTAATGAGTCTGTTGCGCACCACCAGCTCAAACAATCTCCTCGTTTTGTCCCAGGGAAACGAATAAGAGCATTTCATTTTCTCATTATAGAATCACCGTCTTTCCTCTAGGCGATCCGTTAATTTTGGACCACTGGGCTGTCGCCTTCCCTTTACCCCTTTCGTTTCACGGCTCCGGCTTTGGAGGAGACGGTCTATAACCCATCTGGTCCATTTGGTCGAGTTTGTCAATCAAGGCCTGGAACGTGGTCGGCTTAAAGAACATCATGAATTGGGAAATAGTTGCTTGAGGGTCAAGAGTTCCCACGAACATGCCCACTGCCGGCGCTTCCTCGATGCGCTGTTCACATTTTGACCATAAATTTCGCCATCGTATTGCGTATTACACCCATGTTTCACCTGACTTCACCCTGGCATTGATCAATGCCGTTATTGGGGTTTGTTCACTAGCACTCGTGAAACGCTGGGTGAATAGTAGCTCCATCTCTGCAAAAGTCTTGACGGAGTCGTTTGGAAGTTCAGAATACCACTCGAATGCCGTCTCTGACAAGCTGCCAACGAATTGGCAAAGCAGTAGCTTATCGTCACCTCCAGTGTTGCCGCACAAGGCTCTGAATTGAGCGACGCGCTGATGTGGATTCCCCGTCCCTTTATATACGTGGAATTTAGGGATCGTATATCACGGCGGGTACCTTATTTGGTCATACCAGCCTGAATATGGTCGCCCGGTTTTAACAATTTATCCAGTCGCTTCGTTCGCCTAGTGAGCTCATATTTTCTGAGCGATGTAGTCGTCCAAGGCGGCCTTGGAGATGGTCTCCTCTTTGGTTGCTGAAAGAGCCTAAGGAGGGTTCAATGTCTCGCCTCTATCGTCTTCAATGATGATAGGGGGGCTTCAGCTGGAGGTTCCGGCTGTAACATCATCCCAGCCATGTCTTGGAACAAGAGAGCCATTCGTTTTATGTTGGCCACCTGTTCCGCGGCCTCTTTTTCTTTCCTCTCGAGCATTCTTCGGAGGAACTCAGTATCCATTTTTTGTTCCCGACGTTGCTCCGAGGTCTCTGGATTTTCTTTTGGCCCAGTGAGTGCCACAGTCAGCATCTCCTGAAGTTTCTGCTGCTGTTGTTCCTGAGCCTTTGTTATCGATCAGGTAAGCGGTCGATGACTCGTAGAAGCACGGCTTTCCTCTTTTCCGGAAGCCATATAAACGGTATGTATTACCATGCCCCCGGACTTGGGGCATTTATATTCGACGTCCTTGCGGTTTGCCGCATTCACGAGGGCTTTCTCTGGCCTCCTTATCTTATGAGCAGTTGAAGTCGAGGGGGCCGTTGCAGCGGGCACCCAGACGGATGACGTCTTCTGTGGTACCACGAGATGGCTCTTTTCTTGCTGAGCTTTAAGCTTCTTTGGCCGGCGAGAGTAGTCCTGGTTAATCACCGATTCTTGGACTTGTTGCCAGGCTTTATAAATTTTGGAGGACAGCTGCTGAGGGGGCTGCTCCGGCTTCTTTTCTGTAGTAATATCCATAGGTGGATGAGATCTCTTTAGCACGGCGGTCGGAGAGTTCTTGCGAACCCTCCTAGGTGGTTTAAAGCTGTTCCGAGTTGGAACAACAGCATTGATTTCTACCATAGGAGCTGGCGGAGTTAGCCCAGAGGAGGAGTTGCCCCCGGCCTTCCTTACTCGGCGCCAGTGACGACGTCGAGCATGTCGTGCGGATAGGATTGTCTCAGCTGTAGGGGTGATTTCGTCATGCCCCCTGTCTTGACGGAGGGTTGTCGCCGGTGCCAGCCTTTTGAAGACTGACGTTCGCCGAGAAGTAATGTCTAACCTATCGAATACAGACCTCTAGGCAGAGGTGACTTTGCCTGGAGTGGGAGCCGGAGTGGCCAGCCTCGTGAAGACTGACTTCTTGTCAAGAGAAGCCTTTCCAATGATTTCGTCAGCTTGAGCCGGGATGGCTATCCGCTTTGGGATGGCTGCTTCAGGTATTGCGGGCTTGTTGGCGTTCTGGCCCAGTCTGTTGAAACTGAGGTGTTAGACTTGGGCGACCCGTTGAGAGGGGCTACGGCAGTGGTAAGTCGATCAAAGACCGACTTCTTTGGGGTTTCTTGCGGCAGCATCGGGGCATTGAAGCTCATGGGTGGGATCATAGTCCTAAAGAATAGCCCAGTGGTGGCCTGAGTTACTTGGTCCACCGGCATTGTGAACAGGGAGGCCGCCTGGGGCCCGTAAGTTACACCTCCAGATGAGGCGGAACGAAAGTTTCAGTTCCAGCCGGAACATTTTGTGCAGGTAGACGCCATTGATCTATCGTTTTCTGCACGGAGCAAGACACCAAATCTTAGTACCTCGAATCGAAGGGCAACCATATCAAACCGCGATTCGTTCACGAACACGACACATGAAGTGTGGAGTGGAAAGAGGAAAAGGTCCCACCGGGTATGCCAGAATCTGTTCCCCGCCGAAAACACGGGGACACGACCACGCGGGTCCGTCTTGCCTGAATTTCAGGGCAGATGCTAATTGGTTCTATCCGTCCACCTCTCCGAAGATGCCAAGTTGATTTATGACACCGTGTATCGAAGGTTTAGAAGGATGCGGCTGAGGTAGCATACTTCGTCAGATTCCCCCTCATTTGAGGGGTTTTTGATTGTGGGGACGCTCTTCCCTGCAGGCGCAAGCCCCTGCAGTTAATTACGCTACCACGTCGCGGTAACCACTTTCTCCTTCTCCAGATGGTCACTTCGTGTCGTGGGTGTTTTTTTTGTTTTTGGTTGCTTGTGGATTGTATACGGAGACTAATTTATGTTGTCGCCCGTAGGGCGTGGATTAGTCCAAATCCGTATCTTCTTAGATTTGGGTTTGGGGGTTGGGTTTAAGGATATGTTAGTCTCATTTGGGACTAAGATCAACTTAAACGTTTGTTAAGGATATGTTAGCCTAATTTTAGACTAAGATCAACTTAACGGGATCGTTTAGATCCAACAAGAGAGCAATTGGGTCCTATTGTTTAGTTTAGTGACATTGCGGTCGATTACCAGATTAAGGACATGGTGGTCCAATGTTAGTTTAAGGATATCTCGGTCCAAGGTTAAGGACATCATACTCCGTGAGTTTAAAGACCTCACAGTCAAGGTTAAGGACATCATAGTCCGTGAGTTTAAAGACCTCACAGTCAAGGTTAAAGACATCATAGTCCGTGAGTTTAAAGACCTCACAGTCAAGGTTAAGGACATCATAGTCCGCGAGTTTAAGGACCCCACAGTCCATGATATGTATGGTTGTCGGGACTCGTCACCTCTCTGAAGACGTTGAGGGATTACAACGACAAATATCAGAGGAGTTCAGAGATGTACCCTTAAACCGATGTGGGTTGAGAGACCTGTAGTCCAATTGGGACTAAGATCTGTGATTTATGAGCATATGAACTCAATTAATCTGAATTGAGGACTTATGGCCAATTTGGGCTAAGTCCATTCAATTACAATGTTCAACATTTGTTTTTGGAGTTGTTGTATGTTTGTTTGAGTCCAATCCCCTTAAAAAAATGCTAAGCATTGGTTTGGTCTCTGACAATGTTTTGTCTTTAGTTGAATACTGTGCATTTATCATAGCTTCATGCCTATTCAAAGAACAGTTTATGTTTTGTCCAAGCGCGCATAAAAGCATGTAGCGCACCTGGCACTAGCGCCAGATATGAAGCGCTTATGCGCTTAATGCTTTGCGCTAGATGTAGAACGCTGATGTGCTTTTAGTTGTAGCGTTGGGGAGTTTGGCGTCGGCGCCATGTAATGAGCGCAGAGCGCTTTTAGTAATGCGGCGCACACATGAGGAGCATGTGGCGCGCTTAGCGCTAGCAAATAAGCGCGGTGCTCTGTCTAAAGCGCTATGGCGCCGCAGCGCTTTGCGCTAGATGAAGAGCACTAAGGCACTTTTGAATTAGGAGCGCGAAGGCTCTTATTAGATTAGGAGCGCTAAGGCTCTTCTTAGGTTATCTTTGTGCTCTATAGATTATCTGTTCTTTGATAAGAGACTTTGTCTCAAGATTCTAAGAACAAAGTTCTTAGTTCATAGGAGATATTTCAATCTCTTTTTGATGAAAGGTTTTGCCTTTGTGGATCTGTGATCCTAAGAGAATTGAATAATTCTCCCCCCTTTATAATGAGATGTTCATAATCTCTTTTGTGAAAGACAACTTTGTCTTATAGATCTATGATATGTGAAACAAGTACTTCTGTTTATATTGAGACGATTTCGTCTGTATATTCTTTTTTCCTTGAAAAAGAATAGTCTTCTTTTGCCGAGAGCTTCTTCTTCTTCTTGAGATTTTCTCAAAGTTTATGGGGGGGTTCCTCTCTATTTTTCTGTCTTTCTTCTTCTTTTTTTATTTTGGAAAGGAGGATCATTGGTCGTTGGGACCCACCACCTCTTCGACTACACTGAGAGATTACAGTGTTGGTGTTTATGCCCTAGAGGCCATTACTGTATCATACTAGTTTGTATATTACTTAATGGAAGCTTGGGATATTCACAGTTGTATTGACAGTCTTGCTAAAAATGGTAGTATGCTACTTGGTTTGTGTCTACTTTAATATGTGCATATGTTTTTTTATCGTATAGCTTACACATATTACTAGAGCCCTTAGGATCTTTGCTTGATTACCAGCGTTGTGATGGCAGTCACACTAGTGGCGGCTGGGTAGTCTATAAGCAACATCCTATACAGGTCTCTGGTCGTAGGATTATCGAGACAGGGCATCGATACTCCGAAGTAGACTGGTGTATACGCTTCTCATCCCAGCATAGGGAGATGGTCTGTCCCACAGCCATCAGTACGTCGTACTGGAGATAGTATGTAGGTACTTGTTAGGTTACGGGTACATCGGACATGACTCGTCGGGAACTGCAGGTTGGATTTATACCCATCGTCAGATAGCATTTCCCAGGTGACATGAGTACAGCTTAGTCCGTCGACTTGACACTGCTACTTCGCCTCGGGTGTGTTCCCACTATACTTAGATTACTGCCCTACCACGGCTCAAAGGAGTCGTGCAAACTGGTAGTAGTTGGGTGCAGTCCCGAAACACTTGGAGGCAGTGGTGGTTAGACAGGATTCGTCTCTCCCGGTATTGGGGGTTGATATCGCGCTATGTATAGAGAGCCATTACGCAAAGTCCCTGGCCAGGACAAACGAGATTTACTGGTAGGTTCCAGTAGTTTCTCAAGGTGTAATGGGCTTCACTCCGACACGACTTATACCTCTATTAGGGGTCTGACGTTTACCGCCCCCTAGGCCCGATATGCGATAGTCCTAGACGAACAGACCAGACTGTACGGAGATTGTCACATCAGGCTCAGTAGGAGTTCGGATGGGTTTCCTATCGTCCTTCTTATCGACATCTACCTGGGGACCGTTACGTACAGCTAGTACCGCTTGCGGCCTATGGTTAAACCCACTGCCAGCGTAGTGTCGAGTATTTAGAGTCCCACATAGAGAGTTTCCCTGCACCGGGCAAAAGGTGTAGAGGCCGTATGGTTTTACGGCAGGGCCGCGATCACTTACGTACACTTGTGCACGTATTATGATCGGGCAGATAATACTAGCGGGCTTTGGTTTAAGCCAGATTCTAGTATTATACAGATGGATTTATTCAGTCAAAGATTATCCGTGTTTTTCAGAAATACGGATGGGAGGGGCAGTCTCGTAATTTTTCGGGAAGCTTCTAGAAGAAGATGACTCATTTGTATTTTTTTTTTTTGATTAAACACAAATGAGGTGGAGAGATGAGTTGTAAGTTTTCATTAAATGCTTAATGACTCATGAGGTGATTCACCATTTAGGATTAAATGAAGCTTACAAGATATTTCTAGATATTTATCAAAGAGATATTTGTATGCTTGATATTATTCTTTCATGAGTTATTATTCATATCATTATCACAAAAGCTTTCTCCTCAAGTCTTCATCTTCTTCCTCAAACCTTAATAGCTTTCATGAGTTGAGAATCCTAGGGTTTAAGTGACTAAGTAATCCATCTAATTACTCTATACCCTCTAGGACTTCTAGAAGCCGTAGTTATCTCAGATTCGAGATAGGAGCTCGGACTATAGACTCTCGGGTGGATCGTCTTTGACTCGAGGAGGCCGTTGAGGTGCCCACGTTCCATAGAGCCTATGAGGTGTGGAGGATAGCGATGAAGACCCGAAGGATAAGTAACCTAAAGTATAACTTCGAATCCGAGTAGTTAAACCTCTCGTAGTTTGCTAGTAATGGTTTAGACACGATCCGTGTGCTCAAGTCCGTGTTACGAAACTTTGATAATTGTTTTTCATATATTCCGCATCCCCGCAAGCTCATGGGGTGCGTGACATGGACTTACATACAGTGCCATATATCGAAGGTGTGGAGGGATGTACCCTTTGAACTATGTCCCACTCATCAGGGGGGAAGATCATGCTAGAGCTTAAGCTTCTCGCTGCTGAAAAAGGCTTCTTTGCGTTCGCGCACGTGCGTCACACGTGTTGGGCGCACATATTTGCACGTAGCGTACATGGAGTTTGCGCATATGCGCATTATGGAAAGGAGCAGGCTCCTATGGAGAATGAATCTCCTTTTAGTATTATTGAATATTCTCATGTGGTGCACACGTGCGTTGCACGTGGTGCGCGTATGGCGGGCACACGTGCGTTGCACGTAGTGCACATGGCGCTTGCGCATATGCTCATTATGGGAAGGAGCAGGCTCTTATGGAGAACGAATCTCCTTTTAATATTATTGAATATTCTCATGTGGTGCGCACGTGCATTGCACGTGGTGCGCGCATGGCGGGCACACGTGCGTTGCACGTAGTGCACATGGCGCTTGCGCATATGCACGTTATGAGGAGGAGCAGGCTCCTATGGAGAACGAATCTCCTTTTAATATTATTGAATATTCTCATGTGGTGCGCACATGCGTTGCATGTGTTGCACGCAAGACGGGCACACGTGCGTTGCACGTAGCGCACATGGCGCTTGCGCATATGCGCATTATGGGGAGGAGCAGGCTCCTAACTTGGAGAACTAAGCTCCTATGGAGAACTAAGCTCCTTTGAGAATTGAAGCCTTTGAGGATTGAAGTCCCCTTTTTTAAAGAGGCATCCCCTTTTATTTATATGGGAGTGGTAGAGAAGTGATCTCTTCTTTTCCCGATGTTGGACTAAAAATGCATTTCCCATGTGGTAGAGCATTACTTTATATTACACGTGCATAACACATTTGCTCATAACTTTTGATCCCGGATGAATTATGAGGCCCATAATATATCAAATCGAAGGATTTTTCGAGACACTTTCGGTACCATCAGAATTTAGTTGTTTCTCATTCCAGAGTTTGTCAAAATACAGCTCGGAAAATACCGGTTCGCATCTTCTTCCTTAGATCACATGTGCATAGCACATTTGCTCATAACTTTTGATCCCGGATGAATTATGAGGCCCATAATATATCAAATTGAAGGATTTTTTAAGATGCTTTTAATATCATCAGAATTTAGCTGTTTTTCATTCGACAGTTTGTTAAAATATAGCCCGAAAAATACTGGTTCACATTTTCTTAAGCATATCACTGCCATTTGATACCTTGGGCTCTTTTGCGCAGAAATTTTTGGCGGGAACAAACGTGTTGTGGTGTATACGGAGGAGTAATGCTGAGAGATAATCTCATTCTCTTTTAGAATAATCCAGGAATTCCGTGCTCAAATATTCTCCTTCCTGATCTCATCATAGGACATAATACTTATACTCATTTTGGTTCTCTACTTCTAACTTATATTCTTTGAATATCTCAAAAGGTTCAGACTTGTGTTTCAAAAAGAACACATGTGCGAATCTTGAGAGATCATCAGTGAATGTAATGAAATACAAAGAACCTGTCCTGGCATGTCTAGACAGGGGACTTACATCATCATGTATCAATCCCAAAAGTTCACTAACTTTTTCTCTGTTTCCAATAAACGGAGCTATGGTCATCTTATCTTTGTGACATGACTGGCAAGTTTCACAAGATGTAAATTCAAACAGATTTAGTTATGCATTTTTATGTAACTTAGCTAGTCGGGATGCATTGATATGACCTAGTCTACAATGTCGCAAGAAGGATTTATTCATTTATGAACTCTTCCTCTTGTGTGTGTTCTGTACGTTAAGAACTGTAGTTTGATTTAGAACGTATATGCTTTTAGATAACGTGTCTAAACCAATCAACTCTTGATATAGAAAATGTTCAAAATATTATCCAACAATACAACATTATATCATTCTTTACTAAATAAAGAGACTGATATGATGTTGTACTTCAGGTTTGGTATCTAATAACATTCGTTCAGAATCAATGTATTTGGTAATACAGGGTTATAACTGCCAACAGACTTGGCTGCAACACTTGCACCATTTCCAACTCTTGAAACTTTTCACCCATTCTCAGTTCTCTACCTTTCTGTAGCCCATGTAACAGATTACATATGCGGGATCCTGATCCGGTATCTCATACCCAGGACGTGAAGGATACTGAGAAACAGTTCTCTGTAATGAACACACTCGAAGAAGATGCATAATCATGTACTTTCTTCGTTTGGACGGCACAGGAATTCTGGTAATCCCCTATTTCCTGCTCGGTCTTATAACAATTATAAGTTGGAGCGGGACCAACGTTCCTTAGCGCAGTATAACAAGCGGGTTCGGTCAATACATCCGTATTATTATCTTGATTAAGGCATGAAATGGTCGCTACCTGGAGAGAGAGAGAAGAAAACACTCAGCGTATGCTCTTGCAAGATTAGATTGGTTATCAATATATCTAATCAGGCCGGCTCCCACTGTTTTAGTCAAATCTTCCTACAAACCCTAAAAGGAAAGACTAGCCGGGATTAATTACACCCTACAAGTTCGCCAATCTTTCATCCAGGCCAATGCCGGTACTTTAAGGGAGGTTCCCCGTGCTTTCGCACGGACCTAATTAATATAAACCTCGTTTTCCCAGGGGCGTAATCCCGTTGACACCTTTCTAGACACCTATTTGATCGGCTAATTGTAATGTGTAAAACTCTCCCAGGAGTAACTCTTACTCGCAGTAGGTATCGGGATCCAACTATCTCATAGAAGGTATTTAATTTCATCGCAAATTTCAATACTTGAAATTACCGATAATATTTTACCCCTAGCATCCTATGACCTTAACAGAGGTCAACAAACCATAGGCTGCTAGTCAAGTTCAACTCGTCATTTCTTAATTGAAATAAACCCACCCACATGACCCTTGACGGAAGTCAACAAGGCCGCATGACTACCCTAATCCAATCGTATCGTATGCAGCAGATAAGCACTAGTCAGCTACCACACACTATGCCTTGATGGAGGTCAACAAACGTAGCATGAATACTATGTAGTACTTATCTGAAATGACGGAGGGCTACGACAGGTTTTTAAGAAAACCTTTTGCGTAATGAACTTGATATCGTTGTAGAATCAAATGATTTAAAATGGAGTGTTTTTTAGGCTTTTACTAGTTTTGCTAAAGAGGTCACTCCCGGTGAAGGGATCGTCGGCTCTTTCCTTATCGAATAAGGTGCAGGATATTCACAAATACCGCTATGCAAAGCAAAAACAATCAAAAGACAAACTGAGGGTTGTAGCATCTGCCAGTTATTTCTAAAGAGGTCATTCCCGGTGAAGGGATCTCGGCTCTTTCCTTATCGAATAAGGTGCTGGATGTTCTACAAGGAACACCGCTATGCAAAACAACAACTAGAGCTACATGTTTTTGAAAATTCGATTCCATAACATCTTTAGGTTTCTTTTATTTCATTAATTTCATTAATGAAGTCCCATCATTTTAAGTCACCTAAACATCACAGATAAATACAACGTTCTCTTATGCCATTCGCATTCGCCTCGATGTCCCCTCGTGCACCGTTAGGTTAAGTAACTAATGGCAGAGCGGGGCAGTGCTAGCGCGAGTGTAAAACATAAGCAACGTCTATATAATATATCACATTTACTATATCCTGTATCCATCTAAACATATCAAATGATCACATCACAGAGATCGCAGCAGAAGAACAACAAATGAAATATTGGATATACTAGGATTTCTGTGTTTTATTTTAATTCTGTATAAAACACGGATTCCACGGTCGTGATGAATAGCCAATCCCATACCCCTAGACCCCTACGAGAGTGGCAAGCAACCCTACCAATTCTAGAGTTAGGAGACCCGGTCTCGACTCCTCAAGATGGTCTCCCACTGGACTCTTGTGCTCCCCGCCTTGGGTCTATCCTAATACGGAAAAGTAAATAATATGCAATGGTGACATCATCCTCAACCCAGAAGTGCCCCAATAAAAGAATATTACATACAATAAATTTTACATGAATGAAAATAAAAACCCTCATCTCACATAAAACCCCCCGGCTATTCAATCACGACGATCCAATATAACATATCACAGCAACACATAACATCACATGTCATCAACGTAAGTAAATATGCGTATCCCAATTGTCGTTGACATATAGCACCAAAACCGGAGATACACCACATATTACACTTACGGTCGCAGAAAAGAAAGTGAAAAACTACAACAGTTGGAATCCGCAACCACCTTAGACATCGCATGCTTAACCAAATGAATTCCTTAGACATCGCATGCCTAACAATTATAAACCCCGCATTTTAGTCTCAATATCGAAAACACTTTTCAATATCTAGTCGGGCAATTCAACAAGATTCCCGACATCCTAATCGAATGCTCGTCGGAAACTTTAGTAGAAGGCCGCACACCCGTTGCCGTCGACGAAGTGCACTAAGGCGGAACACCGCTACCGTGAGCACCCATACGGATGCTTTTGGCGACGGTGTTCTCCTACAGTCATTTGGTCGGGGCTATGGGGCGTGGCTATCTATTAAGTTTACCCGGCGAGTATCCGCGTACGCTACGTGAATTGCGACGGACTTTTTGATCTCATCAAAATCCTGTGGCAACCGATCAAATGAGACTAAACTGCTAGATTTATAACATTAAAATTAGTTATCTCATAACTACTTGTAGATTCCAAATATTTTATTCCACCATATAATATCCGGACGACGATAAACTCTTCGATCGATTCATTAATGTCCCACAGTTTCCCAACAGCTCAACACTTGAGCATAGTTTTAATAATACCCAGAAGATGCCACAGTACCTATGAACCAGCCGTAGAAGGGTCAAACCAACGCCTCACATGTGAAACGCTAAACTATCACAAACCCTAGGGTTCTGTAAGTCGATGTGCAACACCCTACGAGTTGCGGGGAGGCGGAAATATGAAAAACGATCTTGTTCTTTAAGCATACATCGACTAACCGAAGATCTTTGCTAAATGATAATTAACAACAACCATAGTAGTTCTTAGCTACTATGTAAAGAGATTATACCTAATGAATCGTGTCCTTCGTCTTTTAGATCTCTATGTCCTCCTCGGCCTCCTCTAAGTGATAGATGATCCACCCGAGAACCCTAATCCAAGCTTCACCTCCAAACTTGAGGTAACTAAGTTTCTCTAGTTGCTAATCAAAGGAACTTAGATCATATAGAGTTAGGTTATGGAATATTTAGTCTATTCTAATCCTTGATCTCAACTCATGAGTGGTAGGATTTGTAGGGTTCCTAGGCACACTCAACTGGTTCCACAAGGCATCAACCATGCTAAATTCAAAATTTTCCGGTGCCGAGTAACCCTAAACTAGATCGTTAACTAGAGACTAGGCGAAACTACAAGCTAGTAAACAATTTTACTCTAAAGTGAATGGGAATACAACCTTTGTAGATCCAGTCCTCCACTTCCTTAGCTCCGTGATGAGGTCCCTCCGCTGCGATCATGGGATCCCGGACTATCGCGGTGGTTTCATCGAAGAAATGATCGGGCTAGGTCGATGACTTCGATGCCGAAGATGATCTACGTCGAGGCGACTCTAACTCGAGCTCCAACTTCACCAAGTCATTAAACTTGTGCAGAAAACACCCTATACTACATGGCAAGTGGTAGAGGATGAAGAAATAGGAAGTGGGTTCACTTTGGATTTGGATTTCTCACTTGGAATCATCACTTGACATTTTCAAGAAAAGGTTTTCTTTTCTTCACTTGAAGAAGAAGATGAAGAAGAAGAAAAATCAATAATCATTTTCAAAAGAAAATGAAGTGATATCTATCATCTTGCAACCATGGGTTAGCTAAACACATGTAGAGAATAAACTAGAGTTAAGTAAATGGTTAGGGTTAAGGAAAGAAACAAAATGGTCAAAGTCTTTCAAAGCTTCAAGAAGCTTTAAAGAAAATCCAAAGTTAGCCACCATTTTATTTCTTTCTCAAATGAATAAATAAATAAATGAATAAGTAAATAAAGCAAATGAAACCCTAACCATTAACTAACCATGGTTTAAATCAAACATACACCCAAGTTTGCATGTATCATCAAACATGATACAAACTTGTGCACAAAAATATATCACATATACAATGTGCACAATCAAGTGAGAAAAACATCTTAAGTGAACAAATACTAGTTAATGTAAAGTAATATATCAAATATATAATTATACATTAAATCATTAAATCAACACTTGATTTAACGATCCGGTCATATCGCATATGACCGACTAATATCCAATGTATCGACTTATCGAATCAATCCTCGATTCGATAACCAGGTTATATCGCATACAACCAATCGATACATTCATCGCGAGAATAGAATACGGTATCACATACACGCATTATTCTTGGTCCCGCACATATCTCATATGCGCTCCTATTTCGTTTCGCTTGAGCCAGGAAACCTCTGTGTAGGACTCTAAAGACTCGTCAATACGCCGGCAGCAGGTGATGATCATATCAAACACCCACAAGCCGCAAGCGGTCTGCTAAACATAACGGCCACCCGGGTATTGAGCGATCAGAAGATCATCGAGCAAGCCCGCTCACACTCCTGTGAATCCAACCAGTAACACTTACCGTACAGTCCGGTTTCGTCGTCTGATATATCGCATAGTAAACGTCAGACCCCAATAGCTCGATAAGTCGTGTCGATATGAGGTCTATAACAGTTCGAGAAACTACTGGTAACACTTACCATTAAATCTCAGCAACCCTGGCCAGGGATTTCCGGTTATAGCCAATCAAACACAGCGCAACATCAACTCCCTATACCGGGAGAGACGAATCCCCTCCTATCGCTCATTGCCTCCATGTGATTCGGGACTGTACCCAAAAGCCACCGTTTTGCACGCCCTCTTGAACGTGGTAAGGTGGAAATCAAAGCACAGTGGGAATCACACAAGACTCTATAACGATCTCGGGTCAACAGACTACTCTGTACCAGTGTCACCAGAGAACTGCCATCTGACGTAAGGTATAATACCATCTGGGAGTTCTCGGCGAGTCCGTCCAGTGTACCCAGTCTCCACTGAGCACCCGTATATAATCTCTAATGTTAAACACCAATGGATATGGGATCATCCATCGCCCATCTATATGGGTCGAGAAGGTATACGCTAGTCTACTCTGGTATATCGATGCCCCGTCTCGATACACCCACGACTAGGGACCTCGAAGGATGTACTTATGGACTACTATGTCCCCACTAGTATGATCCGCATCATAGTCCAGGTAGTCAAGTACACATCCTAAGGGCTTTACCAACATGTAACAGAGAGACAATCAATATACACGTTAAGGTAAAGAGCAACCAGATAGCATACTATCATGTCGAGCAAGAAAGTCCTCCCTTTATATGTCCCAGCATCCACTACAATATACATCCTATGTACAGTAATGGCCTCTAGGGCATACATATAACTAACAATCTCCCATTTGCACTAGGGCCATCTGTAGCAGTGGTTGTAGTATCTCATACTCAACCATCCCATAAATGTCTCTCTTTGGGAAAAGGCCTTTGTGAGTGGATCCGCCTTGTTGTCTTCTGAGTCTTCTCTCCTAACCTTGATCCCCTGGAGATCAACCATCTCCACGATCAGGTGACACTGCCTTAGAATATGTCTGGATCACTGATGGTACGGGCGTTCCTTGGCATAAGCCACAACTCCATTGTCACACAATGGGAGGAACTATGTTCATCTCATGAACAAATATACATCCAGACTTCCTCTTTGGTAGCATCTTAAGTAGCGATGTATCCATCCTTTATCGTCTAGTATGCCACAGTATCTAGCTTGGAACTCTTCCAACATACCATCCATTTACTGAGGGTAAAGACAATGCCTGTGACTGACATTCAGTCGTCCTTATCACCCTGGAACCTTTCCAGTGATTCTCCCCAGGATCAATTGATACCATCTCACTACAACTAGTGAGTATCCTAACATCCAATTAGATCTATCTCATAAATCAAAAACCCAGGATTTAGTAGGTATCACTATGATCCTATATGAAGAATCCTTGTGATAAGTGGAGATTTACCGAGCGTAGCATAGGAAACTCCTTCCCTATCAAGAGTATGTCATTCACGTTCTTTACGAGGATCACCACCATACTCCCTACTACCTTTTTGTATATACAAGGTTCATCTACCATTTTGATGATGTCAAACTCTTTGACTAACACATCAAAATAGACGTTCCAACTCCGCGATGCCTGCTTTATCACATAAAGCATCTTGCTCGCGTTTCCGCTGCTCCCACTGTCTACGAGGCCCTCTGGCTGTGTACTTATAGATGTACTCTTCTAAAATATCACTTAGAAAAGCAGTCATGGCACCCAACCGCCAGATATCGTAGTCATGGTACGTAGCCGTGGCAAGTAGGATCTGGATGGACTTAAGCATAGCTACTTAGAAAATGTTTCATCATAATCCATACCTGGTCAATGATACAAACTTTTAACAAGTCTAGCTTTGAAAGTCTCAACTTTTCCATGTACACCAAGTAATCTTCTCAAGATTTACTTGCTCCTGATGGGGATTTAACCCTTCAGATAAAACAACCAAAGTCCATACTTTGTTGGTGTACAAGGATTCCATCTCAGATCGATAAACATCCAGCCATTCTTACAGAGTCCCACTCCTGATGGCCAGCTCGAAACTAGTTGGGTCATCATCTCATGATGCATTCCTCGCTCCCACTGTTTTAGAGAAACAGATGTATCTCTCAGGTGGGTGAGAAACCCTACTAGATCGGCGGAGAGGCCGGGGTTCGTTGGAATCTACTGAATCCTTTGGTTCTATCAAATCATCAGCTGCTGTTTGTATAGCTGGAACATTTCCATTTCTACATAACAGACCTTGCCTCGAGCTTGTCCGGATTCTGCCTTTAGACATAGGCCGGACAACCCCAAATCTTAACTAACTTAAGATATGGGCTCTTCCCTTTCCATATCACATATGAAGTGGTAGGCAACTGATTTGATTGGAACCCTATTCAATAGGTATGCAGCTTCTCAAGCGCATAACTCCCAAAAGGAAATTGGAAACTCAGTAGTACTCATCATAGAGCACACCATATCATATAGGGTGTGATTGCTCCGCCCCGATACACCGTTGTTCTGCGGTGTATTCAGAGGAGTAACACTGAGAGAGAATCTCATTCTCCTTTAGAATAGTCCAGGATTTCTGTGCTCAAGTATTCTCCTCCCTGATCATATCAAAGGACGTAATACTTATACCCGTATTTTGGTTCTCTACTTCTAACTTATATTCTGTGAATATCTCAAAAGGTTCAGACTTGTGTTTCAACAGGAACATATGTCTGAATCTAAAGAGATCATGAGAGAATATAATGAAGTACAAAGAACCGGTCTTGGCATGTGTAGACAGGGGACCTACATACATCAACATGTATCATCCCAAGAGTTCACTAACTCTTTCTCTGTTTCCAGTAAACAGAGCTATGGTCATCTTATCTCTGTGACATGACTGGCAAGTTTCACAAGATGTAAATTCAAACTGATTTAAATATGTATCTACTATGTAACTTAAGCTAGTCGGGTCATATTGATATGACCTAGTCTACAATATCTCAAGAAGGATCCGTCCATTTCTGAACTCTTCCTCTTGTGTGTGTTCCGTATACTAAACAACTGTAGTTTGATTTAAAACATCAATGCTTTTAGATAACGTGCCTGAACCGATCAACTTTTGATATAGGAAATGTTCAAAACATTATGCAAGAATACAAAATTTTATCATTTCTTTACTAATAAAGAGACTGATATGATTTTGTATACCAGGTTCGGAATCTAATAGCATTTGTTCAGAATCAATGTACTGATAATACAGGGTGACAGTGACCAACAGACTTGGCTGCAACACTTGCCCCGTTTTCTGTCTCATGAAACTTATCACCCGTTCTCAGTTCTCTACCTATCTGTAGCCCTATGTAACAGATTACATATCTGGGATCCTGATACGGTATCAAATACCCAGGACGTAGAGGATACAGAGAAACAGTTCTTTATAACGAACACACCCGAAGATGATGCATCAACATGCACTTTCTTCGTTTGGGTGGCACGGGAAATCTAGTATTCCCCAAAATCCTGCTCTGTCTTATAACATTTATAAGTTGGAGCGGAACCAACGTTCCCCAGCACAGTATAACAAGCGGGTTCGGTCAATACATCCGTTTTATTATCTTGATTAAGGCGTGACATAGTCGCTACCTGGAGAGAGAGAGAGAAGAAAACACTCAGCATATTCTCTTGTAAGATCAGATTGGTTATATATTTTATCTAATCAGGATGGCTCCCACTGTTTTTATCAAATCTTCCTTCAAACCCTAAAAGGAAAGACTAGCCGGGATTAATTACACGCTACAACTTCGCCAATCTTTCAGCCAGGCAAGTGTCGGTACTTTGAGGGAGATCCCCCGTGCTTTCGCACGAACCTAATTAATGTAAACCTCGTTTTCCCAGAGGCGTAACCCCGTTGACACCTTTCTAGACACCTACTTGATCGGCTAATTGTAATGTGTAAAACTCTCCCAGGAGTAACAATTACTCGCAGCGGGTATCGGGATCCAACTATCTCATAGAAGGTATGCAATCTCATTGCAAATTTCAACACTTGAAATTCCCGATAATTTTGCCCCTAACGTGCTATGACCTTGACGAAAGCCAACAAACTATAGCCCGCTAGTCAAGTTCAACCCGTCATTTCCTGATTGAATTAAACCCACCCGGACGACCCTTGACGAAAGGCAACAAAGCCGCACGACTACCCTAATCCAATCGCATCATATGCAGCAGATAAGCAGCATATAGCTACCGCACACTACACCCTGACGAAAGCCAACAAATGTAGCACGAATACTATATACAACTTATCTGAAATGACGGAGGGCTACGACAGGTTTTTATGAAAACCCTTTGCGTAATGAACTTGATATCGTTGTAGAATCGAATGATTTTGAAATGGAGTGTTTTTTAGGCTTTTCTAGTTTTGCTAAAGGGGTCACTCCCGGTGAAGGGATCGTCTGCCCTTTCCTCATCGAATGAGGTGCGAGATATATCACATATATCACTGTGAAAAGCAAAACTATAGAAGCAATCAAAAGAAAAACCGAGTGTATAGCATCTGCCAGTTATTGCTAAAGGGGTCACTCCCGGTGAAGGGATCTCGGCCCTTTCCTCGTCGAATGAGGTGCAGGATGTTCTACAAGGAACACCGTGATGCAAAGCAAGAACTGTAGCTACCTGTTTTTTTTAAGAAATTTGATTCCACAACATCTTTAGGTTTCTTTTATTTTCATTAATCATGTTAATGAAGTCCCATCATTTAAGTCACCTAAACATCACAGATAAATACGACGTACACTTATGCCATCCGCATTCGCCTCGATGTCCCCTCATGCACTGTTAGGTTAGGTAACTAACGACAGAGCGGGGCAGGGCTAGCGCGAGTGAAAAACATAAGTAACTTCTATATAATATATCATATTTACTATATACTGTATCTATCACAGAACATCACATGATCACATCACAGATATCGCAGCAGAAGAAACATATGAAATATTGGATATACTAGGACGTCCGTGTTTTCAATACGAGCCAGTATAAAACACGTATTTCACGGTCGTGATGAATAGACAATCCCACACCCCTAGACCCCTACGAGAGTGGCAAGCAACCCCAACAATTCTAGAGTTAGGAGACCCGGACTCGACTCCTCGAGTTGGTCTCCCACTGGACTCCAGAACCCGGTTACTTGTGCCCTCCTCCTTGGGTTTATCCTAGTGCGAAAAAGTAAATAATATACAACAACGGTGACAACTTCCGCAACCTGGAAGTGCCCCGATAAAAGAATATTACATACAAGTTTTTACATGAATGAAAATGAAAAAACACCCATCTCACATAAAAACCCCCGGCTATTCAAACACGACGATCCAATATAACATATCCAGCAACAAATAACATCACATGCCATCAACGTAAGTAAATATGCGCATCCCAATTGTCCTTGACATATAGCAACGAAACCGGCGATATTACATATTATACTTACGGTCACAGAAAAGAAAGTGTAAAACCACAACAGTTGGAATCCCCAAACATTTTAGACATCGCATGCCTAACCATCTGAATTCCTTAGACATCGCATGCCTAATAATTATAAACCTCGCATTTTAGTCTCATTATTGAAAACTCTTTTCAATATTAAGTCGGGCAATTCAACAAGATTCCCGAAAACCTGATCGAATGCTCGTCGCAAACTTCAGTAGACGGCCGCACCCCCGATGCCATCGACGAAGTGCACTAAGGCAGAACACCGCTGCCGCGAGCACCCGAACGATACTTTCGGCGACGGGGTTCTCCTACAGTCACTTGGTCGGGGCTATGGGGTGTAGCAGACTATTAAGTTTATCCGGTGAGTATCCGCGTACGCTACGTGATTGCGACGGACTTTTGATCACATCAAAATTCTGTGGCAACCGATCAAGTGAGACTAAAGTGCTATGTTTATAACATTCATTCAGTTATCTCATAACTACTTGTGGATTCCAAGTATTGTATCCCATTCCAGATAAAATAGAAAATGTTAAACTTTCCGATCGAACATTCAAACACCCAAGTTTTCCCGAAACAGCTCAACACATGAAATAAGTTTAAAAACATCCAGTTCATGCCTCAGTACCAACGGTCCAGCCTTAGAAGGGTTAAGCCAACGCCTCACATGTGGCACGCCGTACTGCCCCACACCCTAAGGTTCAAAGGGCAGTTCGAGACAGTCACATAATCGAGTTAAGGTTTATTGTCTTCTAGAGGGACCATCGCGTTATTTGCACTACTTAGAATGTGATTAAACTACGGAAATATCCAACAATTAGAAATTTCCCGGCAGGGGAAAAATTGGGTATTTTTATCCGGTCGAACTTTTTAACATATTCAAAAGTTATCCGGAAAAAACACATAGACGAAGTTAAATAAACCGATCGAATTATCGAATCCCCAAAACAAGCCAGAAAATTCAACTGTTGAATATCAATTAAAAATTCCCATAAAATACAGCATCTTAAGAAAGAAATTACTGTGGAAAAATAAGTGAACAATCTCACTGTATTGCCGCGGAACCGCCGCCCCACCTAGGGTAAGGTCGCGGTTCCCCGATGGTTTAATTGAATTAGGTCCACGAATTCCACAGTAATTCCTATAAAACTCTGCTGGATTTTTTGGCTATTTTTAATTCACAAAAATCCAAAATTCCAGAAAATTTCCAGAGAGTGGTTTGAGTTAGGGTTTCGGGGTTCGTTCGGATTTCTAACATCGTCAACACTTCACCTAAAGCTCTAGCTAGGCTCTGATACCACTGTAGAGTTCCTAGGCACACTCAAAAGGTCCCACAAGGCATCAACCATGCCAAATTCAAAATTTTCCGGTGCCGAGTAACCCTAAACTAGATCGTTAACTAGAGAATAGGCGAAACTACAAGCTAGTAAACAATTTTACTCTAAAGTGAATGGAAATACAACCTTTGTAGATCCGGTCCTCCACTTCCTTAGTTCCATGATGAGGTCCCTCCGCTGCGATCATCGGATCCCGGACTCTCGCGGTGGTTTCATCGAAGAAATGATCGGGCTAGGTCGATGACTTCGATGCCGAAGATGATCTACGTCGAGGCGACTCTAACTCGAGCTCCAACTTCACCAAGTTATAAAACTTGTGAAGAAAACACCCTATGCTACATGGCAAGTGGTATAGGATGAAGAAATAGGAAGTGGGTTCACTTTGGATTTGGATTTCTCACTTGGAATCATCACTTGACATTTTCAAGAAAAGGTTTTCTTTTCTTCACTTGAAGAAGAAGATGAAGAAGAAGAAAAATCAATAATCATTTTCAAAAAGAAAATGAAGTGATATCTATCATCTTGCAACCATGGGTTAGCTACACACATGTAGAGAATAAACTAGGGTTAAGTAAATGGTTAGGGTTAAGGAAAGAAACAAAATGGTCAAAGTCTTTCAAAGCTTCAAGAAGCTTCAAAGAAAATCCAAAGTTAGCCACCATTTTATTTCTTTCTCAAATGAATAAATAAATAAATGAATAAGTAAATAAAGCAAATGAAACCCTAACCATTAACTAACCATGGTTTAAATCAAACATACACCCAAGTTTGCATGTATCATCAAACATAATACAAACTTGTGCACAAAAATATATCACATATACAATGTGCACAATCAAGTGAGAAAAACATCTTAAGTGAACAAATACTAGTTAATGTAAAGTAATATATCAAATATATAATTCTACATTAAATCATTAAATCAACACTTGATTTAACGATCCGGTCATATCGCATATGATCGACTAATATCCAATGTATCGACCTATCGAATCAATCCTCGATTCGATAACTAAGTTATATCGCATACAACCAATCGATACATTCATCGCGAGAATAGAATACAGTATCACATACACGCATTATTCTCGGTCCCGCACATATCTCATATGCGCTCCTATTTCATTTCGCTTGAGCCAGGAAACCTCTGTGTAGGACTCTAAAGACTCGTTAATACACCGGCAGCAGATGATGATCATATTAAACACCCACAAGCCGCAAGCGGTCTGCTAAACGTAACGACCACCCAGGTATTGAGAGATCAGAAGATCATCAAGCAAGCCCGCTCACACTCCTGTGAATCCAACCAGTAACACTTACCGTACAGTCCGGTCTCGTCGTCTGATATGTCGCATATCTTGCCTAGGGGTAGTAAATGTCAGACCCCAATAGCTCGATAAGTCGTGTCGATATGAGGTCTATAACAGTTCGAGAAACTACTGGTAACACTTACCATTAAATCTCAGCAACCCTGGCCAGGGATTTCCGGTTATAGCCAATCAAACACAGCGCAACATCAACTCCCTATACCGAGAGAGACGAATCCCCTCCTATCGCTCATTGCCTCCATGTGATTCGGGACTGTACCCAAAAACCACCATTTTGCATGCCCTCTTGGACATGGTAAGGTGGAAATCAAAGCACAGTGGGAATCACACAAGACTCTATGACGATCTCGGGTCAACAGACTACTCTGTACCAGTGTCACCAGAGAACTGCCATCTGACGTAAGTTATAATACCATCTGGGAGTTCTCGGCGAGTCCGTCCAGTGTACCCAGTCTCCACTGAGCACCCGTATATAATCTCTGATGTCAAACACCAATGGATATGGGATCATCCATCGCCCATCTATATGGGTCGAGAAGGTATACGCTAGTCTACTCTGGTATATCGATGCCCCGTCTGGATATACCCACGACTAGGGACCTTGAAGGATGTACTTATGGATTACCATGTCCCCACTAGTATGATCCGCATCATAGTCCAGGTAGTCAAGTACACATCCTACGGGTTTTACCAACATGTAACAGAAAGACAATCAGTATACACGTTAAGGTAAAGAGCAACCAGATAGCATACTATTATGTCGAGCAAGAAAGTCCTCCCTATATATGTCCCAGCATCCACTACAATATACATCCTATGTATAGTAATGGCCTCTAGGGCATACATATAACTAATAGGATTAGAGTTTGAAGAGAGAGTGAGCTTGAGGAGAGAGAAGGTGAACAAGATTATGATAATGATATTGTTTCCCACTTGATATATGAAGCATAATGAATAAATGAATAAAATGAGATTATTCATCATGCTACATTAATGCATTATGAGTGATTCACTATGTGAGTCATTAAACATTTAAAAATGCATTAATGACATAATGAATCACACAAAATGAGTCACAATATCATTTAATGACAATGCGACCTAAACCCTCAAGTCACTATGCTTCTAGAAGCTTCCCGTATAATTACGAGAATGCCCCTCTTATACGTGAAAACACGGAAAAAATTTAGACTGTATAAATCCAATAACCTGATACTAGAATCTGGCTTAAACCAAATCCGTCTAGTAAAAACTATCTGAATGTCGTACGTGCGTTTAAACACGTATTCGTCCGAACCTTTGTCGTAAAACCGTACGACCTCTATATCGTTTCGCCTGGAGTTGGGAAATCTCTGTATGGGACTCTAAAGAATCGACTACTACGCAGGCAGTGGGTTTAACCACAGACCGCAAGCGGCACTAGCTGTACGTAACGGTCCCCAGGTAGATGCCGATAAGAAGGCTGATGAGGAAACCCATCCGAACTCCTACTGAGCTTATCCGTGACAATATCTGCGCAGTCCGGTTATATCGTCTAAGAGTATCGCATGTATGGTCTAGGGGGTGGTTAATGTCAGACCCCTAATAACCGTGCAAGTTGTAAGTCCGCGGAGGCACCCCGGCCGTCGATCCGACGCCGGAGATGCGGAAACAAAAATTTTGCAAACAAGCAAACCGGCACCACCGTGCACTTTTCACCCGGATTGGGCCATTAACTTAGTAACTACCAAAATAGAAAAGAGTAGAGATGCTATACCAAGCGATCCGTGTCCTTCGGTCTTCGTCTCCACTCCGATCTCCCGCGGAAAGTCCGTCCATCACCTCCTCGTCGGAAAGGGACCACGTAGCCGGGTTCGTTTACGGGCTCCCACCTCTGGACCGAGGCAACTCGGGCGCGAAGTTGGCTAGCCGACGCGTCCAAGGAGTGTAATAGATGTAGTGTAGAAACTTGTCTCTTTGGGGTCAAGAAGTTGCCATGGTATGTGGAGGTAATGAGAGAAAGAACTATGGAGGAATATGATGCTCTCAACTTAGCAAAGGAAAAAATGAGATAAGAAGAAAAATTGCCACTCATCAAATATGAATCTCTCTCTCTTCTCTCTTAGTGGCCGGCCCCCTTCTCCTCATGGTGGAGAAAAATTGAATCACACAAGCAAGAGGAGAATAATGAAAAGATAATTATCAAAAGGTCACCCTCATCTCACTAATCAATCCCGTTTTCAAACCATTATGAAAAGCAATGAGTAAGACAAGAATGGAATCTCATCATGATGAAGCCATTTTACAA